>QNTS01001165.1:190499-212705 GCA_003317085.1 Hucho hucho
CTGTTGTCACCTTCTCACCAAGCTGCTTGGCGATGGTCTTGTAGCCCATTCCAGCCTTGTGTAGGTCTACAATCTTGTCCCTGACATCCTTGGAGAGCTCTTTGGTCTTGGCCATGGTGGAGAGTTTGGAATCTGATTGATTGATTGCTTCTGTGGACAGGTGTCTTTTATACAGGTAGCAAGCTGAGATTAGGAGCACTCCCTTTAAGAGTGTGCTCCTAATCTCAGCTCGTTACCTGTATAAAAGACACCTGGGAGCCAGAAATCTTTCTGATTGAGAGGGGGTCAAATACTTATTTCCCTCATTAAAATGCAATTCCATTTATAAAATTTTTCACATGCGTTTTTCTGGATTTTTTTGTTGTTATTCTGTCTCTCACTGTTCAAATAAACCTACCATTAAAATTATAGACAGATCATTTCTTTGTCAGTGGGCAAACGTACAAAATCAGCAGGGGATCAAATACTTTTTTCCCTCACTGTATATATAAAAAAATTATATATTTGAAGAGGTTGGCAGTAGTGATATTGAGACAAAAGAAAGCGGAGTGTTGTTGTTGCTCTGTAAGAAAGAGCAATAGCTTCAACACATTCTCCATTGCATTCAAGTATGAAAAAAAAAATCATAAATGACAACCACAACAAAAAATACAAAACAAAAAGGTTCAGAGGAAATATTTAAATGCATACAAGGTTACAGTGGCTGCAAAGGATGTAGCTAGCTATGAGTATTGTCTTGTGAAGGTCCAGTTTCTTATTAGTTACAGCTGGTCAATCAATACTGAAGGAAGATTCTATACTCTCGCTGATAATACTTTACTCAATTGGAGGTTAACTGTATGTATGCCCAGGGTCACTCCTCCGCTGTCCTCCCTCCTCCCTCCTCTCTCCCTCTTATAGAACTGTCGACTCTCCCTCTCTTTCTGTTCCCTTTCTCCATCGTCTTTCATAAGGGCTATTTTCATTCAACCCATTATAGTCTGCCGGCCTTCATTCTTCCTCTAGAATTACATCTCAGGAAAAGCTTTGCAGTTTCTTTACCATGGATATGATTGGAGGTTTTCAATAAGAGCTAAGTAGAACGTAGGAAGCTCATCTCTTCTCCAATCTTTTGTCTACTCTCTTTTGCAAAAGAAGACTAAATTAGATTTTCTAATTTTAACATGAACTCAGTCGTCCAATAGGCTAAGTAGAAGGTTGTTTTTTAACAGTATGAAATGTGTGTTGTGAAAAAAATAAACCATATAATTTCATTCTAAAGTTTCATTGTGGTATATGTTAAGTATGAGTAATATCTTCACTTTTTTGGCAGACCTTAGTAGGACAACTTTATATGTGTGATGTCATGTTATTCAAGTATGACAGTCTTTAATGTACTGCGGTGAATGTCATAGCTCAAACTATGGTTAATGTTCTGTTAATGAACTTACACCTTGTGAAACCTTGATTTCTACTAATCAGTACTCAGGTGTGGTTATAATAATTTTTAATTATTACATTTTGACAGTTTAATTTGATCATAATTTGATCATATATGCTCTCATGCTCATCATTAACATGCGCATCCTGAACTGAGGTCACGAGGCCCAGTATTTCACCTGGCATTATGTACTGTGGGTTGATCCAACCTCTGTTGCCCCCCACATAAAATAATTGTTTCAATTTAGATATTGGTAAGAGGCTCTGGATATTGATTTCAGGGGGTGTTAATAAGGGGTGTGTTTATCTGTAAGACTAAAGACTGACATGTTGTCACCCCTATCTGTGGTGTTTGCATTAAGTCTTAGACCATGTCTCCATTTGTTTAAACAGATCGATACGGTACTTAAACTATAGCCACACAATCAATGTTCTCTTTATTAGAATATATACTGTAGCATCACAGCACTGTAAAGACTTTTAATATTCCATAGATGAAAACAGAATGCCATCGCTAAAGGACAGTAAATCTTGGTTTACCAGCCTAAGGAGCTATAGATTGTTGTTGTAGTTAAAGGTGCAATATGCAGAAATCACTCTGCCGTTTCCTGGTTGTTAAAATTCTAATAGTTCGCCTAATTTCAGTTTATGACAAAAAAAACAAGTATAGTTTAGAGAATCATTGTATAAAGCACATAGAACAGGTCTACCGCTTCTTAGACTGGCTTTCAATGAGAATGACAGAGCTAGAACTCACATTCTATGTGACTTTGGTCACCAAAAAGATACATATTGCAGCTTTGTATATCTACAGACTGCATCAGTTGTAACCATTTATTTATAAGGTATCCATTTTGTTCTCAAACTCTTAATGAATGTCAGGAAGCTGAGTTGTGATGGTTATCAGCTAGCTGAGTTGTGATGGTTATCAGCTAGCTGAGTTGTGATGGTTATCAGCTAGCTGAGTTGTGATGGTTATCAGGTAGCTTGCAGTAGAGACCGACTACCAGTGTTGTGACCTGAAGTGGAGGTCAACCAGCCACTATAGGTGCACATTAGTCTTCTGGCTGCTTGGGTCAAATGTTATCCTGCTGTAGAGCGTGCGTGTGTTTGTGCATTTATGGGTTCATGTGTGTGTACATGTATGTGTGTGTCATTCCATAGCGTCTGCTGTTGATGATTGATGAACCACAGTGTCGACTGCTGTTGCGTTGTGTAATGACTTACATCCTGAACACACAGAGCACGTACAGCTCTCTCTGACCCAGCAACCTCCCTATACCTATAGCCTAGGCCCAGGGGAAGCCATCTGTCTGAGCCTGGCCTATAGTCAGCTGTGAGGCTCAGGCCTATGCTGGCCAGAGTGCTGTCCATGTTTACCAGATGCACCGTCTGTCCCCCAAGGTAAACTACCCATCTGGCAGCACTGAGCCTCCGCAGACACACTGGCCCATGGCCCAAAGCATGCTGGAAAATGGAGTCAAACACATTGGCTCAAGGCCCAAAGCATGCTGGATGATGAAGTCAAATAAACTGGCCGTGGGCCCAAAGCTTCATAGATCAACTTGTATGTGTATATTGTGCTGTGGCTGTCTATAGAAGACAATGGACAAAAGTAAGTATGGATAAATATCCACATTTTAGAGGGCCATCACATCATGCAAATGGATGAGCTCAACAACAAAAAAATACACATTATTGCATATGCTATTAAAGGGAAAGGAAAGGGAAAGGGGGATATCTAGTCAGTTGTACAACTGAATGCATTCAACTGAAATGTGTCTTCCGCATTTAACCCAACCGCTCTGAATCAGAGAGGTGCGGAGGGCTGCCTTAATCGACAAACACGTCTTTGGCCCTGTTGAGTAGGCTAATCTTCCTTCATATTTTATCTCATTTAATCTGTAAACATTTCCATTGATTTATACCAGATGCTGGGAAGATTTCTGATCAATGCCTTTGTATTGTAATCTCCTTATGTAATCAATGTTTAGTAGCAATATGTAGTTTAATGTGAACTAATGAATTTGGTATTTCAAGTTATTTCAAGCAGTCAGGGCTAAAGGCTATTCTTCATAGGCAGAGTGGACGTACTGTACCCATGGCCCTGTGGTCAATAGAAACGAGGCTAAAATAGAGGTTGTAAAATGTCACCTGTAAATACCATAATTATTCATTATAATCCACATAATAATTCACATTTCCTGTTGCTGCAGGATTATTTTCCTGTTGTAGCAAACTGGCTCAAATTAAGATCCTACATCTGGCCAGTGTGCAAAGAACGCTTCCTACAGAAATGATATCATAATAATGTTTATCTACTCCAACCTAGGTTCAAATGGCTTTTAATGTGCAATTCAAAACACACCCAAGGTTTCTCTCTTCACCAAGCACCTTATGGGAACCATATAGGCATATTTTCCCCATACACAACGATATGTTTAAACCTGTCTGTAGGGACATGTCCAAACCTTATTTTCTACATATCGACCCCGGAGGGCCTCGGCCAAAACAAAATGCAAAAACCCTGGGCAAGACGGATCTGCTGTTATGTCTTACAGTAGAAATCAGCCAATCATTGTCACTTTCCCGCCGCCGGGGCCTGAATGAACCTAATTCCGCTCATCGTGGCTAAATGGTGAAAACCTGGGGGTTCATCAATCATCAATCCAAGCAGCGCTCTGTGCTTAATAGTCTGGTCTTTATTCACTGAATAGCCACTGCATTTATCTATCTGGGGGAGCCAAGTGGAAAGCCCTTCGACTGACTGACTGACACACACACAGAGACAGAGAGAGAGAGATAGAGAGAGAGAGAGCTGTCTCTCACATTCTAATTCCCAAATGGGGGCTGTCTGCTACTTTTTTAAATTGAAGATCGCTGGAAGATGGATTACCGGTATCTCCTCTCCCCACTTTAGAATCCATTTTGATCGGTCAGTTTTGTAGAAAGCTGCGTGCTGTGCCTGAATGTGAAGTCAATATTTCCTGAATCTGATATTAGTATCTGCTGATGTGTCTCTTTGCCTGTTTAGAGAAATGTTTGATTGTCTCAAGTACTACCGTGTCTCCTGTAACAGCCTCTAAATGTATGACAAACCAGTTAGTGAAACGTATCTCCTCTTCTCTCTTTGTTTCAGGTGACAAGTGTATATGGTTCCAAAGGAGACCTACTCAAGTCGGGCAGCCCCAAGTCGACGTTAAAACACATATGGACAGAAAGCGGAAAGGACCTGTCAATCAGCAGGTTGCTGTCACAGACTCTCCATGGCAAAGAGAACACCACGGCCCTGGACCTGCGCTACGACACGCCAGAGCCCTACTCCGAGCAGGACCTATGGGACTGGCTGAGGAACTCCACCGACCTCCATGATTCTAGACCTAGAGCCAAACGGCGGCCTATGGTCAAGACGGGCAAGTTCAAGAAGATGTTTGGCTGGGGAGACTTCCACTCCAACATCAAGACAGTCAAGCTCAACCTCCTCATCACCGGGAAGATTGTGGACCACGGCAACGGAACTTTCAGTGTCTACTTCAGGCACAACTCCACAGGCCAGGGCAATGTGTCTGTGAGTCTCGTCCCGCCAACGAAGATCGTGGAGTTCGACGTGGCAGCCCAGCAGTCCGTGATTGACGCCAAGGACTCCAAGTCCTTCAACTGCCGCATCGAGTACGAGAAGGTGGAGAAGGGCGCCAGGAACACGCTGTGTAACTTCGACCCGTCCAAGACATGTTACCAGGAGCAGACTCAGAGCCACGTCTCCTGGCTCTGTTCCAAGCCCTTTAAAGTAATCTGCATCTACATCTCCTTCTACAGCACTGACTACAAGCTGGTGCAGAAAGTCTGTCCGGACTACAACTACCACAGTGAAACTCCCTACTTCCCCTCTGGCTGACCACTCCCACAACAACAACCCCAATGTGGACCAGAAAGTTACAGAGTGGGTCTTCTTCTTTTTCCCCACCCAGAGAAATATATGTTAGCTGTAATGTTCTGAACATAAAAGAATGTGTAAAATGAATTAATTACTTATTTATGAAATGAAGACTTTTGATGACAATACAGAAAGTAAAGTGTATGGGGGCAGTCATTTTTTTTATTTCAAATGTTGTACAAAACCATTATTATTTATAATTATTATTATTATTATGTTATTAGTATACAAATACTATGACTAAACAACTAATATTGATTATAATCCATTTGTTTCATACCTTTTTTCCGTCAATGATTTCATAGATTCATAACGTGTACATATGAGGTTGATAGTTCCATTTGTAACTAAGTAAAATCAACATTTCATCTAAGTCTTATTAGTTTGTAACAACTTTTTTATGTTATATGTTAGGTTAATTTGCTTGGTCCAGTTTGTTTCTAAATGCTTAGATTTTCTCCTTTTAGTATTTCTTACTTACTTTGCTCCTTAGGGCCAACTTTCTGTATGAAAGTTCACTTTTGTGAGCTACCAATTGGACTGCAACGTACAGGATCCTGTGTTTTGTTCGCACCTGCAATACTCTTCATTCAAAGCAGTTCAATTCCGCTCTCTCAGAAATAACAGTCCAGCCTAATGTCCTTAAAGGCTTTCAATATCCCCACACATTTCCAAACCCTTCGACCCCAAAGGTGAGAGAGCTGAAGAAGAGAAGAGTGTCGGTGTGCAATCGAAGCATCAGGTGGAGAAGGTCTTATCAGCCTGACGGACTTAACATTGAGCTAGCATTGAGCAGGCTTCTCCCGCAGGCATGTTTTATAAAACATTTAAAATAAAGCATTTTACATGTTCAGAAATGATGCTGTTCATTCTTCAGCTTGTTTGGAGTGTCCCTGTATAAATCTTGGCTCAGATTATTATTAGAAAATCACAGCCTTATTAGGTTTATTGTTAATATTCAGTTATGATTGACTTGGGGCTTTGCTCATTGTCATTGACTTAATAAAACATGTAATGTAATGAATTTTATGTCTTAGAGAGCCTAATTTGTATGAATGGTTTGTATTGTACATAGTTTATCCCGAATTGAGCTGCGTCTGTATATGCCCCCATAAAGCTGTCTTCCCTCTTCCCACAAACTCTCTCTCGTTCTCGTTCTCTCTCTCTTGCTCTCTCTCTCCCTCTCTCATTCCATTAATACTCATTATTGGTTCCTCAAACAAAGACACTGATGTTGCTGATGATGTAAAAGTGAATCCTTGAAAACAGCTACCCTGTACATATGCTGTAGAACTGTCTAAATATATTATAAGTACTCATCAACTGTATGACTAAAACATTGATTTATGGGGGAAGGATTGGATGGAGGTGTACATATGAATAAAAATACTGTACGTTTTATCAGTTGAATGTTCTTGAGTGTGATTTCTTTATATGCATGTCTCAATGATTATAATGATGGTGGGATTTCAAGGTCAATAGATATTAAGGATATTGCAATTGCCAGACATTTAAGCATGTACAGTAATTATTCTCAACATAATTGAGTCTTCCAACATGCTGTACCTAATAGCCCATAGTATACATTTAATTGATTTCCTCAGTATTTATAAATCTTGCTCCAAAGATACAGATCAAACTGAGCTCCATGCTTTTCTTAGCCCATCATAATGTCACATAATCTGTAGCATTTTAATAAAATATAAAAACAAAATGTTATCCTGATCTACCATTCCTTATAGAGCCTATACATTCCGGAACTTCTTAGAATTGGACCTTGATCTTTCTGATTAAGACAAGAACCAAACTTTTTCCAACTTCATCAAAGCAAAACTGATCACACCATTCATCCAAATACACTCCAAGACCAATCAGAAGACCATACAACACATATATAGTAAGCTCTATACTTCCTGAGTTTAAGCTTCAATTCTTCCCAGAGTCCCTCTGATCTCTGATACCATGTTTTCCTTATAGTCTACAGAGAGAAGTTGTGCATGGAAGCCAAGTTGTGTTCCAGTCCCTGTGAGAGAGATTGAGGAGATTGTGAGTGAGTGCTGTTTGGAGTCAATAGCAGATAGCAGCGTCTGTTGTGGGACTCCTCAGTGCAGTGGCACCTGCCATGGAAGCCTCGTAGTCGGCAGTTAGGATCAGCACTCGGCTTTACAGCGATTAGAACCCTCTGGAGGAGAAATCCGCTCCTCGCTGCGTTTATCTGGCTCACAATTTATCAGTAATTAAAGTGTGTGCCAGGTTTGTGTGTTCATCGGCTGTCTGCAGGGTGCTTTTACAGCCGGCCTCATTAAGGAGTAGGGCTCCTAAAGTTTAGCCCTGAATTATTCACTTTTAACAAGTCTACAGGGATGTACTCTAATGTGTGATATTTGGCATATGTTTTGAACGTATACACTAAAACATACTGTATTAGAGACAAATTGCTCCACAAGGAATAGATGTCTACATATGTATGTATACAGCCAATATCTTTATCTGCAAGATAAGGTTCAGATTGAATTTATCCGACCAGACTAATCGAGACAATATTAAAGGGAAATATCTCTGCTCTATTTCACTATATATGTCCATGAATATGTTATTAACATATATGTCATACAAATTTTGAATATGAGCGTTTCTGTATCTCACTGTTAGAAACAGGCAATCTACATCGCTTGGTTTTAAGCAAACCACAATATCCAGAATTCATAGCGATTTCAGGACGTGGAGGACCGTTCCATGGAGGTGTGAGAAATCAAAATGTCTGTCGCCAGAGGATTTAAAAACTGAACCGAATTCTCAACTGATGAGGTTGCCATGTCATCAAAAGTTGAAAAGCGATGCTATTCTATCGATTTTCGCTTTCTCTTCAAAGAGGATGCTATCCGATCAGCCAACATCAGCGCAGCAGAAAAGAAGTCTGAGGAAACGTAGCTAACATTACCAGGGCAGCAGGTCGCCTGGCGGGTAGGAGCGTTGGGCCTGTAACCGAAAGTATGCTGGGTCGAATCCCCGAGCTGACAAGGTAAAAATCTGTCGTTCTGAGCAAGGCAGTTAACCCATTGTGCAGCCCCCCGCACCGCTACGTTAAATTTGGAAGGCACATTTCAGTTGAATGCATTCAGTTCTACAACTGACTAGGTATCCCCCTTTCACTAACTAGCTAGCGAAATACATTTGTTTATCTAAACCAACATCTAGCTAGCTAGCTTTTATAATATGCTAGCAAGACATTCCAAAGCATATCAATGTAATTAGGCAACTGCTATCTGGCGATGTGATTGGTAACTTTGCAAGCTGATGTTAGCCTAGTTGGGTTACATTAGCTAACCGTTAGCTAGCTAGCTAACTAACTACCGCAGAGACTTAACGTGACTGTTCTATTTAGAGTCCAATCCCATCAACATCTGCAGAGGCATCAATATCAAGTTCAGCACGAGGAACTAGTGTAAGTCCCCTTCTAAAATCGACTCAATCTTTCCATGATGAGCAAATAAACAGTGGAGCTAGGCATAAACATGGTCCGTGTCTTGTGTGTTTACAAGTAGGCTACAACTTCTACTGTAGTTTTATCTGTATTATGGAGGCTTAGTTGATTGTTCATGCAAGGCTTGAAGTCTAAATTGGAGAAAATTAGGTATTAGTAAGGAGGGGATGGTGTGGGTAACTGTTGGGGGTGGTATTGTGTGTGAAGGTTATTATGCATGATCTATTGACATGAGGGGGTGGGTGGATATAGTATATTGTTTGAGTGTGTATTGATGGGGGCTAAGTAGTAAAATTTTGGCTAATCAATGACTACTGTGTGTCCTACAGATTAATCATGCTGCTGTTGGCGATGATCTTGACACCAGCTTTAGTGGTACAGAGCCTGTAGACCCCTCTTGAGAAAACAAAATAACCAATACACTAAACTGTACAAGACAACTGCTCCTCTAGCTTTCCACACCCTTGCAGTCAGTTCTTTGGCATGGGGGGAAAGGGGCTGTTACTATACTCTTCTAGCCTATTCACTCCATTGTTGGCAGTGCTTGTCCACTCAACAGCACAACTGTAGGTGCTCATACACAAAAATACACAACTCGACTGTCTACAAGTCAAGCCCCCCTCAAACTTTTCACATCTTTGCTAACAGCCCAACGCCCCATTATTGACTGAGTGTAACAAAACACATACCAGTCCACTGTATCCTTTTTAGTTTACAGATTAACATGGTTTATTGTATGGTTACACATCCTTATGGTCAGTGTTCATGTTTTACACATCCTCATGATCTGTCTTCGTGTCTTTCCAGGACGCTTGCAGTACAAACACATCTTCTGCAGTGGGTGGAGAAGAAAGTGTACGAGAAGCTTGTCCACCTGGCTGTGGAGTGCAGAACTGACCAGACAGTTGTCTACGAGGAGACAAAATCTCAGCCACCCCAAATCCAACATCCCTGTCAACATCGCCACAGCGCCAAAGCTTGCTAAACCAGCTGCCATTACCCAACACAAGAAGAGGTTCACCAGCTGAAGAACATTCTGGAACTTTCCTGGAACATTCAATCAACCAACATCCATATTCAGTTAGACAGATGTTGTAGTATAATATAGAATGCCTAGTATGCTGACAACTGCATTGTGGTATACAGTGCATTCGGAAAGTATTCAGACCCCTTTACTTTTTCCACATTTTGTTACGTTACAGCCTCATTCTAAAATGTATTTGAACATTTTTTTGGGGGGCAAATGTGTTGAACATTTAAAAAACTGAAATATCACATTTACATAAGTATTCACACCCTTTACTCAGTACTTTGTTGAAACACCTTTGGCAGCGATTACAGCCTCAAGTCTTCTTGGTTATGACGCTACAAGCTTGCTACACCTGTATTTGGGGAGTTTTTACCATTCTTCTCTGCAGATCAATCAATCAAATGTATTCATGAAGCCCTTTTTACATCACCAGATGTCACAAAGTGCTATCCAGAAACCCAGCCTAAAACCCCAAACAGCAAGCAATGCAGATGTAGAAGCACGGGGGCTAGGAAAAATTCTCTAGAAAGGCAGGAACCTAGGAAGAAACCTAGAGAGGAACTGGGATCTAAGGGGTGGCCAGTCCTCTTCTGGCTGTGCCGGGTGGAGATCCTCTCATGCTCTGCCATGTTGGATGGGGAGCATCGCTGCACAGCTTTTTTCAGGGCTCTCCAGAGATGTTAGATCAGGTCTGGGCTGTTGCTGGGCCACTCAAGGACATTCAGAGACTTGTCCCGAAGCCAATCCTGCGTTGTCTTGGCTGTGTGCTGTGGGTCGTTGTCCTGTTGGAAGGTGAACCTTCACCCCAATCTGAGGTCCAGTGCGCTCTGGAGCAAGTTTTCATCAAAGATCTCTTTGTACTTTGCTCTGTTCATCTTTCCCTCGATCCTGACTAGTCTCCCAGTCCCTGACGCTGAAAAACATCCCCACAGCATGATGCTGCCACCATGCTTCACCATAGGGATGGTGCCAGGTTTCCTCCAGATGTGACGCTTGGCATTCAGGCCAAAGAGTTCAATCTTGGTTTCATCAGACCAGAGAATCTTGTTTCTCATGGTCTGAGAGTCTTTAGGTGCCTTTTGTAAAACTCCAAGCTGGCTGTCATGGGCCTTTTACTGAGGAGTGGCTTGCGTCTGGCCACTCTAACATAAAGGCCTGATTGTTGGAGTGCTGCAGAGATGGTTGTCCTTCTGGAAGGTTCTCCCATCTCCACAGTCAGTGACCATCAGGATCTTGGACACCTCCCTAACAAAGGCCCTTCTCCCCTGATTGCTCAATTTGGCCAGGTGGCCAGCTCTAGGAAGGGTCTTGGTAGTTCAAAACTTCTTCCATTTAAGAATGATGAAGGCCACAGTGTTCTTAGGGACATTCAATGCTGCAAACAGTTTTTGGTACCCTCGACACAATCCTGTCTCGGAGCTCTACGGACAATTCCTTCGACCACATGGTTTGGTTTTTGCTCTGACATGCACTGTCAAGGTGGGACCGTATATAGACAGATGTGTGCCTTTCCAAATCATGTCCAATCAATTGAATTTACCACAGGTGGACTCCAGTCAAGTTGTAGAAACATCTCAAGGATGATCAATGGAAACAGGATACACCTGAACTCAATTTCGAGTCTCATAGCAAAGGGTTTGAATACTTATGTAAATAAGTAATTTATTTTTGTTTGTTTGTAATAAATATGCAAAAGTCTCTAAAAACCTGTTTTCACTTTGTCATGATGGGGTATTGTGTGTAGATTGATGAGAAAAAAAATCTGTAATCCATTTTAGAATAAGGCATAACAAAATGTGGAAAAGGGGAAGGGGTCTGAATACTTTCTGAATTCACTGTAGATATTGCTAGCTGTTGTACATACAGTACCAGTCAAAAGTTTGGACACCTACTCATTCAAGGGTTTTTCTTTTTTACTATTTTCTACATTGTAGAAAAGTAGTGAAGACATTAACACGAGGAAATAACACATATGGAATCATGTAGTTACCAAAAAAGTGTTAAACCAATCAAAATATATTTTATTTGTGAGATTCTTCAAAGTAGCCACCCATTGCCTTGATGACAGCTTCGCACACTGGTTCTGTACATTTTATGGATACAGTATATTTAAACCTGCTTTAATAAGACAGTAGATTCGTCAATATCGCAAATAAGTAGACATGGCTTGTATTCACGACAAAGTTAATTTGCTGTGGAGACTGTGAGTTTACACAGCAGTATGCAGGAACAGTTATGTGAATGTATGACATATATACAATAGAAGGAAAATATACTAATAATGCTTATAATAAGTACTACAGTCTACAAAGAAAATACTTGCATATGGTGTGTTTTGGGGGGGTTCACATCTCTTGAGAGTCATCAACTTTGTATCCAAGCGGTATTGTCTGTGAGACGAAAACACTATTACACATCCATGGGAAACTCTGTATTCCTACTGTATCAGCATGGTGTAGAATATAAGAGATCTCACAGACACAGGTATAGTTACTAATATGAGTCATCAAGCCAAACTCATTCCTTTACTCTCCGCCATCATCATCGAAACATTTCTACAGTTTTTCTCATAATGAGAGGCTTGAGGCTAGCTAGGCTAGTTCGCTAGCTAGCTATAACGTTAGACCACAATACATTTTAGGTATCGCAAACAACTATTGGCTTGTAGTGGTTCTAGCAAACCCCGTTATGGCCGAATCAATCACCAAAGTGCACTACACAACACTGACTCGTTTAGAAGAGAGCTATATTGTTAGTTATCTAACGACAGCACATCAACTTACTTGTTTGTCAATTACCCTCCTTCGTCCTGGACCAGCTGGTCTAGGCTGCCGCCACTGCTTGGTGGTCTCGCAATTATTTTTCTCGCTGTCTCAACTCCTCTTCAGTGTATTCCGGCTCAAATACATTTGGCTGTATGTTTGTATGTAAAATAACATATTTTTGTTTTGCCATCCAGCTCTTATTGGAAAGAGTGCAGAATTTACAGTACTAATTGCAAAACACTAATTTAAACACATAATACGTGACATAAATAGAATACAGAACAGGTGAAACATTACAGGACATTTTGAAATATAAAAATGTGATTGTAAAAAATAGAATTTTTGGGAAAAACATTTAAGAACTAAAGTTATTATACAGTCTGACAGCAGAGGCCTTCCTCTGCACCCTGTCTAGTTGGACCTGCTGATTTTTAGCTCATTCAACTAACATCACTGCACCATATTCCAGACAAGGCTTGACCAGTGTACTGTATACTATGACCAGATCTTCAGTGGGTACGCCATTTCTGACAAAAACAGTCAAAAAGTGCAGGCATTTTGAGGCCTTCCTCACTCACTAACTGCTTCAACAGGGGTCACCACTGAGGTTAGTCTAGATGAAAACCAAGATACTTGGTTGTTGTTACCACTGGTACTTCCTCTTAGGATTAGTGGTGTAGGTTGTGGATGTTCTCTAGAAAAACATATCCAAATTTCCAGACTTTTTCAGGAGCATGTGGTTGGATGTGGCCCACTCTTCCAGCTGCTTTGCCTCCAAGCCCATGGAAATATCATCTTGGATGCTGGTTAATGGTATGGCTCGGGACAGCCCTACATCGTCTGCATACCCAGTGTCCAGTGTGTCAATGAAGACAACTTTTCGGGTGGACATGTGAAGGTGAAGCAGATATGGTGAAACCACGCTCCCTTGTGGCACACCAAAGGTGACCTCTGACCCAGGGCTAAATGTGCCATTTGCCATCACCCTCTGCCTTCCAATGGCGTAGCTGTGGAGTCAGGCTAGTAACCTTGGACACAGTTCAATGTTGGACATACAGTTGAAGTCGGAAGTTTACATACACTTAGGTTGGAGTCATTAAAACTCGTTTTTCAACCACTCCACAAATTTCTTGTTAAACTATAGTTTTGTCAAGTCGGTTAGGACATCTACTTTGTGGATAACACAAGTAATGTTTCCAACAATTGTTTACAGATTATTTCACTGTATCACAATTCCAGTGGGTCAGAAGTTTACATTCACCAAGTTGACTGTGCCTTTAAACAGCTTGGAAAATTCCAGAAAATTATGTCATGGCTTTAGAAGCTTCTGATAGGCTAATTGACATCATTTGAGTCAATTGGAGGTGTACCTGTGGATGTATTTCAAGGCCTACCTTCAAACCCAGTGCCTCTTTGCTTGACATAATGGGAGAATCCAAAGAAATCAGCCAAGACCTCAGAAAAAAAATTGTAGACCTCCACAAGTCTGGTTCATCCTTGGGAGCAATTTCCAAACGCCTGAAGGTACCACGTTCATCTGTACAAACAGTAGTACGCAAGTATAAACACCATGGGACCACGCAGCCGTCATACTGCTCAGGAAGGAGACGCGTTCTGTCTCCTAGAGATGAACGTACTTTGGTGAGAAAAGTGCAAATCAATCCCAGAACAACAGCAAAGGACCTTGTGAAGATGCTGGAGGAAACAGGTACAAAAGTATCTATATCCACAGTAAAACGAGTCCTATATCGACATAACCTGAAGACTGCTCAGCAAGGAAGAAGCAGAAGCCACTGCTCCAAAACCGCCATAAAAAAAGCCAGACTATGGTTTACAACTGCACATGGGGACAAAGATCATACATAAAAAAAATAGAACTGTTTGGCCATAATGACCAACGTTATGTTTGGAGGAAAAAGGGGGAGGCTTGCACACCATCCCAACCGTGAAGCACGGGGGTGGCAGCATCATGTTGTGGGGGTGCTTTGCTGCAGGAGGGACTGGTGCACTTCACAAAATAGATTGCATCATGAGGCAGGAAGATTTTGTGGATATATTGAAGCAACATCTCAAGACATCAGTGAGGAAGTTTAGTCGCAAATGGGTCTTCCAAATGGACAATGACCCCAAGCATCCTTCCAAAGTTGTGGCAAAATGGCTTAAGGACAACAAAGTCAAGGTATTGGAGTGGCCATCACAAAGCCCTGACCTCAATCCTGTAGAAAAAATGTGGGCACAATTGGAAAAGTGTGTGCGAGCAAGGAGGCCTACAAACCTGACTCAGTTACACCAGCTCTGTCAGGAGGAATGGGCCAAAATTCACCCAACTTATTGTGGGAAGCTTGTGGAAGGCTACTCGAAACGTTTGACCCAAGTAAAACAATTTAAAGGCAATGCTACCAAATACTAATTGAGTGTATGTAAACTTCTGACCCACTGGGAATGTGATGAAATAAATAAATCATTCTCTCTACTATTATTCTGACATTTCACATTCTTAAAATAAAGTGGTGATCCTAACTGACAGGGAATTTTTACTCTGATTAAATGTCAGGAATTGTGAAAAACTGAGTTTAAATGTATTTGGCTAAGGTGTATGTAAACTTCCGACTTCAACTGTATGTTGCAGTAGCTTTGCGTGATCTACTCGATCAAAGCCTTTGGACATATCAGCCAGTAACACCCTCACCATTGTTGGTTTTCTGGAGTCTGTGGCTGTCAGTCAGGAGTGTGTGGCTTTCACAAGGACAGTAGTAGTGCTGGACTTTGGGAGGTAGGCATACTGATTCGTGCACTCAGATAAAACTGTTGGCATGAAGCAGCCATTGTAGCTAATTATTTAGCAGTCTCAGGTTGACAGTACATGGTAACATAGCTCCCGTGAACCTGTAAACTAGCACCACTTCCATTTTGAAAAGCCTGCCTTCGAGGCTGGGAACAAGGAAGTATGGCTCCCATCAGGCTGTAGTCTTTACAAAGCTAGGGAAAATGAGGCTCCTAGATATCCTGCAATGGCCTGGCAGATAGGAACACCGTTGAGACAAGTCCATTAGCTCTATTGAACAAGGACAACCATATCTACTCACGTGATCACCTGATCGTGCAATCTGCAAAACATATAGACCACAATAATTGCTTCAATACATGACTCCATTCACTTGTAGATCAGACAGCAGACTCAATCAACCAATGACGTCATTGGTTGAACTCTCCCGGTGCTAAAATGACAAAATACAGCTATAATGCATAGTTATGTCTGAAACACCCTCTCATAATTATGTAGTGAGACTGGAAAAACACCAAATAGTGTCTATCGGTGAAGGTTCCCTTTAACGTGGCCATTATATCTATTCAGTGACAGACACATACAGTGGGGCAAAAAAGTATTTAGTCAGCCACCAATTGTGCAAGTTCTCTCACTTAAAAAGATGAGAGAGGCCTGTAATTTTCATCATAGGTACACTTCAACTAAGACAGACAAAATGAGGAAAGAAAATCCAGAAAATCACATTGTAGGATTTTTAATGAATTTATTTGCACATTATGGTGGAAAATAAGTATTTGGTCACATACAAACAAGCAAGATTTCTGGCTCTCACAGACCTGTAACTTCTTCTTTAAGAGGCTCCTCTGTCCTCCACTCGTTACCTGTATTAATGGCACCTGTTTGAACTTGTTATCAGTATAAAAGACACCTGTCCACAACCTCAAACAGTCACACTCCAAACTCCACTATGGCCAAGACCAAAGAGCTGTCAAAGGACACCAGAAACAAAATTGTAGACCTGCACCAGGTTGGGAAGACTGAATCTGCAATAGGTAAGCAGCTTGGTTTGAAGAAATCAACTGTGGGAGCAATTATTAGGAAATGGAAGACATACAAGACCACTGATAATCTTCCTCGATCTGGGGCTCCACGCAAGATCTCACCCCGTGGGGTCAAAATGATCACAAGAACGGTGAGCAAAAATCCCAGAACCACACGGGGGGACCTAGTGAATGACCTGCAGAGAGCTGGGNTCAACTCGTCGTGTTTGGAGGACAAAGAATGCTGAGTTGCATCCAAAGAACACCATACCTACTGTGAAGCATGGGGGTGGAAACATCATGCTTTGGGGCTGTTTTTCTGCAAAGGGACCAGGACGACTGATCCGTGTAAAGGAAAGAATGAATGGGGCCATGTATCGTGAGATTTTGAGTGAAAACCTCCTTCCATCAGCAAAGGCATTGAAGATGAAACGTGGCTGGGTCTTTCAGCATGACAATGATCCCAAACACACCGCCCGGGCAACGAAGGAGTGGCTTCGTAAGAAGCATTTCAAGGTCCTGGAGTGGCCTAGCCAGTCTCCAGATCTCAACCCCATAGAAAATCTTTGGAGGGAGATGAAAGTCCGTGTTGCCCAGCGACAGCCCCAAAACATTACTGCTCTAGAGGAGATCTGCATGGAGGAATGGGCCAAAATACCAGCAACAGTGTGTGAAAACCTTGTGAAGACTTACAGAAAACATTTGACCTCTGTCATTGCCAACAAAGGGTATATAACAAAGTATTGAGATAAACTTTTGTTATTGACCAAATACTTATTTTCCACCATAATTTGCAAATAAATAAATTAAAAATCCTACAATGTGATTTTCTGGATTTCTTTTTCTTATTTCGTCTGTCATAGTTGAAGTGTACCTATGATGAAAATTACAGGCCTCTCTCATCTTTTTAAGTTGGAGAACTTGCACAATTGGTGGCTGACTAAATACTTTTTTGCCCCACTGTATCAAGACACAATTTGATGATCAGGGATGGGCGATTGGTCATAAACAGACATAAATGTTAGTAGTTCTTGCAAAATAAGTTACCAGTAAGTCATACTATTCACTGACCAACACTGGGCTTTTAGTTAGTCTCTGTGTTATCTGAGGTTTCATAACGAATCATAATGTCCTTCATCAATTTGCTTCAATGTGCAACAACAACATGTCTCCCCATGGCCCATGCTGTCTAGTTGGAGTGAAAACTGCATTTTCCCCTCTGGTGAGAGAGAACACTCTCATCTCTCTATAACCCCCAGCAGAATCATAATGAAGTGACAGAATAACCAAGTAGACTATCATTCAATTATGTCTTTCTGTGTGACACTCCTTCAGCCACATCTGCTCCCTAACCTCCCTCTTCATTCACAGGCAGGCAAATGTATCATAAGCATTTCATTTAAGCGTTACTCAATTCAGGTTAAGTGCTAGACACAACGAGGTGATGAATGTCTTTAATACATGCACGTCAGATTTAGAGCTTTAAAGATGGGATCGTCTTCCCCCTTGTCGGCAACACAGACAGGCTATTCCCATGAGAAGGCATATCTCTGGAATCAGGAAGCCTGAACAATGAGTTTGGGATCCTGCCCACATTAAGCCACACTGCCAATCCTATCCCCATCCAGTCCCAGGATGCGTCCCAAATGGTACCCTTTTCCTTAAATAGTGCACTACTTTTGACAAACTCCCTATCGCCCCTGATCAAAAGTAGTGCACTACATAGGGAAGAAGGTGCTATTTGGGACAGAGACCCAGTCCCATCCAGCCCTGAACAGTTTTCCCTGAGCAGAATTTCTTCCTTTAATCAAAATCAGAATGGAAAAAGGACCTTGCGTGTCTCTGGGATATTTTTCCATTAACCATTTTGACACATGACTGACTGTGGGGGATTATTGTTTTTTGAAGAACTATTAACAGCTGTACATTTGCATTTTAATACAGTTCTCCTCGACTACTAATGCAATTTTGGTTCTTCAGCTTTGTGGCACCGCCTTGTTCCTGGAGCAATTCGGAGTTACTGTAGAAAGGCCCTCTGGCTTTAATCATTTTAATTGCCATGGAAAATTTGTTTCCATTAATCACTCATGAATCTTCGCAACTGTGTTCCTCACCTGCCGCCATTACTGCTCACCTCCAAATTGTTGCTCATCATTTCCTGGAAAGTTTGGGATTGGACGATGGTGGTGGCTAAATTACCACTGAATTTGAAATGGCAAATAAAGGTGCACTTCAGGACACTTCCTCGCTCATATACTTTTATTCTTCAGGACTTTGTTTTAGTTCTAGGACTGAAACATCCTCAGGATATTTCCACTCAGAACAGATAAGACAATAAAGTTCACACTTGACTATATAGTGTTTGTTCATTAGTTGAGCTCATTTATCGGTTCAGGTAAAATTGCCCCAGAGATAATTTGACAATTACTGAGAAGAGACATAAATACGCTCATGTTATGTTAAACATGAATGTGTATTACTTTGTTTCCATCTCACTTCCTATTGGTTGCCAATGAGTCATCCATTGTCTGTGCCCTGAAGTATCTGCCCTGAATGTCTGTGCCCTGAAGTCTCTGCCCTGAATGTCTGTGCCCTGAAGTCTCTGCCCTGAATGTCTGTGCGCTGAAGTCTCTGCCCTGAATGTCTGTGCCCTGAAGTCTGCCCTGAATGTCTGTGCGCTGAAGTCTCTGCCCTGAATGTCTGTGCGCTGAAGTCTCTGCCCTGAATGTCTGTGCCCTGAAGTCTCTGCCCTGAATGTCTGTGCGCTGAAGTCTCTGCCCTGAATGTCTGTGCCCTGATGTCTCTCTGTGTTCTCTTATATTTGATATTCAGATGTAACATCTCCTTTGGTTTGAGTGAGGAACAGGAAGGGAAATCATTGACCCCAGTCAGGAGAGAGAGAAAATAACCTTTTATTTGAAAGCATCATCAGGAGCAACTGCCATTTCCCCTCCTGTTGTTTCCCCCGTACTACTGGGAAGGCAGCAGAAGGCCATAATGCATTTCTCATAGGAGCAGAAATTTCTAATCAATTTTCCATTACATTTTCATGTGGAGATTGAAACGGGAATCAAAGTTCTGGTTCGTAGGTGTAATTTTGAGCATAGAACGTACATGCCAGACAGTGGATGGTTTGTAACGCTATGTCAGTTCTTCAAAGTTGTCCGAATTTATTTCAGACATCTGTTTTTTTCTGATTAAAATTCATACTAAGTAGTAGATATTTAAATATAATCAAAGCAGTAGCTTTATAACATTTCTTTTTAAAAAGTAAAACTTCAATTACTATATTTAGATTGTGTGAGAAATAATATAGTCAATTTGTTCTGTCTTGAGGCAATCGTTGTAGCTTGTTTAACTTTCTCTAACTCCTCCCTCGACTACCTGACCTCCCTCCCTTCCTTCCATCCTTCCTCCCTCCAAAATCCATTAAAACTAAATGAATAACTCGAAGTGACAGAAAGATAAAGGTTACCCCGCACTTAATATAACCGTTTCCCAGGGGGAGCCAGAGTGCGTGACGTCCAGAGTGTTAGTCTTTCCTACCCGTTGTTTGTTATTCTTATTAAAACTTCAAAAACACCCCAAAAATATATTAATGAATACTGATTGTGTCTGAAAGAGAGAGCACAGCCTCAGGGCTTTGGAAGGAAGGTTGTCTGATTAAACCTCATAGTATTTTAATCTTGTTAAGATAAATTAATTACTTGGATAAGTAATAAGTACACACCCCTTATTCACCTCATCTAGCTCAGCCTCATATAGACCTCCTCATCTTTCAACCTTTTTAGCAGAGTTTGATCAGAATCGTGCCTTTATGAACAAATCCTGACCTCTCGAGTCTCGTCTAGCCTACATAGCTACAAACACAGATCCAACTTTGGCCTCTGGGAACCGAAACGCTAACAAAAAACGAACATTCTTAGAGACATTTTGAATTTTATTTTTGGATTTAAATGGGGACATCTGAGTTAAGCCTTGAGGTCATTATTCTGTGTCATTGGATCCGGTATAGGCAGATTGAAATGTGTTCGCTTGTTTGTCTCTCTCTCTCTCTCTCTCTCTCTCTCTCTCTCTCTCTCTCTCTCTCTCTCTGAGTTCTATTGACCAGGGTTAATGAAGTGGACTCCAGAGGAGGGCCACTTTGTGTGGGACGTCAATATAACCTGAGGGTTATGCTTCAATGTTTCATTATATTGTGGATGAGATATATATATATATTAGAAGGATATTTATGTATTATTTATGAATGCAGACAGATGCCCCTGTGGACGTGTTTACGTGTACAGTTAATATTATATAAAGATGTATGATGTATATTACCCTGATGTATAGTGACATATTAATGGATTCATGTATATCAATGTATTAACATCAGTAAAACTAAAACAATATCACATTTACATTCATTGATGCATGATAATCATGACAGTGGTGTAACTGAACCAAGGGCCAAATACAATCTGATCGTGTTTTGTCCTCTATGTACATTTTACAGGCAATGTTCCCGTATTCACGGAGACCACGTTCATGGTAAAAGCTGCATATGTCGGCCATTGCGCTATAACGTGGATCTGCCGCGGCCCGTATTGAATCTAGGCCCAATGACAAGACACAGAGCAATATTCTTGTTCATAAATATATATATTCATTCATCTCTTCAATCTTAAAATCTGTCTGTCATTCATTAAAAGCCGATTTGTGGTTATATTCAGGTATTGTAAATGTAATTGAACAGAGTTCACCATCTGGGCCAACAACAACCTTGAGAGTGACCTGGCCTCTGCTTTAGATTGGCTAATTTCAAAGGGTCAGAGGTCCCTTCACAGTTGAGAGAGTGACCTATACACATTCTTATGCACGTTGGCATGAAGTGAATAACCTGTTATGGTGTCCACGAAAGAGAATGATATACAGAAGCGTTATTCATCTGATGTTTTGGAGAGCCATATTCTCTATATTTGAATCAATAAAATAAGCTATACCTTGTTTAGTTTTTTATTTATAAATGGATCATATTGAGAGGGCACCTGCCCCACCAGTTTCAATAGGATGTAATACCACTAATATTAGACCTACACACAGGAATATGAGCCAAACATTTATTACTGCTGATTCCAGCCAAAGTAGAAATGGGGACTGACTCTTTTTTCTCCCTTTTGTCTCTGCTTGATGAGGTTATCAATTACAAACAATAATTGAGGGTCGCATCTGGTGGAGAGAGAGAGACAGAGAGACAGAGAGAGAGACAGAGAGAGAGAGAGAGAGAGAGAGAGAGAGAGAGAGACAGAGTTGGTGCAAGGGTAATACAGCTATTTGGATTCTTAGAGTCATATGTACTGCAGCCTCACCTATAATGGGATTACTGTAGCCTCTGGTGGTGCTGTTACGGCTGGCGAAGGATCAATCGCAAAAAGGCAAGAGCATATTAAAAGGATTATAGATTAGCAATTAGATGTCTTCTCACTGACTGGGGGTAGAGAGTTTATATGTCGTTTGAGTGAGGGAAGAAAGTTCTGACTGGGGTAGAGATTTTATATGTTTGACTGAATGAAGAGAGTTCTGACTGTGGGTAGAAACTTCTGACTGGGTGTAGAGAGTTCTGACTGGGTGTAAAGGGTTCTGACTGGGGATAGAGAGTTCTGACTGGGGGTATAAAGTTCTGACTGGGGGTAGAGAGTTCTGACTGGGGTTGAACGTTCTGACTGGGTGTAAAGGGTTCTGACTTGGGTATAGAGTTCTGACTGGGGGTATAGAGTTCTGACTG
>QNTS01001165.1:214738-267886 GCA_003317085.1 Hucho hucho
GGGTGTAAAGGGTTCTGACTGGGGTATAGAGTTCTGACTGGGGGTAGGGAGTTCTGACTGGCGGTAGAGAGTTCTGACTGGGGGTAGAGAGTTCTAACTGGGGGTAGAGAGTTCTAACTGGGGGTAGAGAGTAACCACTTTCAAATTAATAGACAGAGCTATGGATGCAAGGACTGACCATCCATGATATCAAAAGTATTGTTTTAACCATGTTATGAGGCTACACAGTGTTTGTTTACATTTAACATTTTATATTTTGGGTTCTCATGGAGTGTGACAGTTGAACTAAGCTCATGATGCATTTATAAGTTATATTCTTCAAGAATCAATGGAGAGATATATTTATAAGTCCAAAAATGGATGTAGCAACTAAAGATTGCCATTTTAAGTTAATCAAAAGTGTGCGAGTTTGAACATGTGTCCATTAGGCCTATGGATAAAAAAAATGTATCAGGATGAATTAGATTGAGCAATAAAAGCCCCACTTTTATTCCTTAGGCTGGGATCCGCACTATGCAGCTGTTGCAAGAGCGCTTTTTTCATTGGCTGTCCACTGGTATCAGAAACAATGATTGATAGGCAGCTTAAGCTTGTTGAATTCAACCATTTTTGGATTCAAATACACATTTGGATTTGTGAACAGCCGTCCACAACAACTACAATCCGTAAGGCGCACACAGCTAAATGAGACAGCAGCGATGTGATTCACATCAATGCGCTATGTCGATATCAATAATAAGTGATATCTGTATCGCCATAGACTACACCACTGCTGTCATCCTTACCTCCAAGTGCTTATTCAAGTTGGATAATCTTTGGCTTGCCGACAGCAGTCGCACCATTGGAAGACATAGCTTGGACTGTATCCTACAAAAGCCTATTCCTGCTCTTTTCCCGCGATCCATCAAACACATTTGTGACCTGATTCAGGAAACTAGGCGTTCGTCGCAAGTCACGCCCTCACAGGAGAGCCGTTTAAACGTAAAACATATATTTTTTTTTATCAAAATGCATTTTTGGGCAGAAATGCCTTCTCGAACATGTGAATTTTCATGTGCCTTAATAACAAACTTGGATGCCATCTGTAAATCTGAATAATATTGTTAAATTACGAGCCTTGTTTGTTAAGCCACAGAAAAAGCCAGAAACCTTCCCACAAGCCATGATTGGCTGAGATAATGAGTGGGCTGGACATGCCGAGACATGAGTTCGGATTGGTCTGCCATATAGACGGCTTCTGTCTATTTGGGCTCGTCAGTCTGTGTAAAAAAAATGTATTGTGTAGTGGAACTGTATAAGTGTTGCTCTCCACTTTCTGGAGGATCAAGTTTTGAAATCAGTGTATGATAGCTAAAGAGATGGAGAAAACACCTGTCTCCAGATTACATCTTCAAACTATATACAACCATGGTATGGCATTCCTGACAGGGAGACGCGTCCATCTTGCATGATGATGTATGCAGGTAAGATAGTCTAGCATTAGCTAGCTACATTTTCAGGTTTTACATGTTTCAAATTTTGACAGAAAGTGGTTTCATTTCAAGCTAAAGTGTACTGTTAGCTAGCTAAGGAGAGCCTAATGTTAGCTAGCTAACATTGAACCTGGTTGGTTAGCTCCCAGCACTGTGGCATTTTTGGCACTGTTCATTGTTGTTTAACTAGATAACGTTAGCTGGCTGGCTCGTTAGCTAACATTACGTGATGTGTGTACAACACCCGTTGAATATGGCCGGTGTCAGTAAACGTCTGAAAAAAAGCGTAATGAAATTGTTGCCAACAGAGCTGGTTAGGCTGTTTTCATGTTATCCAATCATCGGCCAGAGCGTCAAGTGTGCGCTCCGAGAGCGAAACGAGATGGTTGGGGCTAAAGCTTAAGGGGGTGTGAACGATGCTGAATGGGTGTAGACAAAGAAAAGCTCTTGACTAGATACCAAAACATTCAAAGGCCATTTTCTCAAACAAGTTGATCAACTTTAAAAGCAGAATTACTTTCCCATTGTTCCTCAAATGCAGTGTATGATATACCATTTTGTAGCTCTGAGTCTCTACTTTTATCCAATGTAAAAAACACTATTTAATTTTGCTACTTAAGACCGAATCCAGGTGGTGATTCACGTTTGGTGTGTCATCATACAGTGAGGGAAAAAAGTATTTGATCCCCTGATGATTTTGTACATTTGCCCACTGACAAAGAAATGATCAGTCTATAATTTTAATGGTAGGTTTATTTGAACAGTGAGAGACAGAATAACAACAAAAAAATCCAGAAAAACGCATGTGAAAAATGTTATAAATTGATTTGCATTTTAATGAGGGAAATAAGTATTTGACCCCTCTGCAAAACATGCCTTAGTACTTGGTGGCAAAACCCTTGTTGGCAATCACAGAGGTCAGACGTTTCTTGTAGTTGGCCACCAGGTTTGCACACATCTCAGGAGGGATTTTGTCCCACTCCTCTTTGCAGTGTTTTGGGTCATTGTCATGCTGGAATACCGATCCACGACCCATTTTCAATGCCCTGGCTGAGGGAAGGAGGTTCTCACCCAAGATTTGACGGTACATGGCCCCGTCCATCGTCCTTTTGATGCGGTGAAGTTGTCCTGTCCCCTTAGCAGAAAAACACCCCCAAAGCATAATGTTTCCACCTCCATGTTTGGCGGTGGGGATGGTATTCTTGGGGTCATAGGCAGCATTCCTCCTCTTCCAAACACGGCGAGTTGAGTTGATGTCAAAGAGCTCCATTTTGGTCTCATCTGACCACAACACTTTCACCCAGTTGTCCTCTGAATCCTTCAGATGTTCATTGGCAAACTTCAGACGGGCATGTATATGTACTTTCTTGAGCAGGGGGACCTTGCGGGCGCTGCAGGATTTCAGTCCTTCACAGCGTAGTGTGTTACCAATTGTTGTCTTGGTGACTATGGTCCCAGCTGCCTTAAGATCATTGACAAGATCCTCCCGTGTAGTTCTGGGCCGATTCTTCACCGTTCTCATGATCATTGCAACTCCACGAGGTGAGATCTTGCATGGAGCCCCAGGCCGAGGGAGATTGACAGTTCTTTTGTGTTTCTTCCATTTGCGAATAATCGCACCAACTGTTGTCACCTTCTCACCAAGCTGCTTGGTGATGGTCTTGTAGCCCATTCCAGCCTTGTGTAGGTCTACAATCTTGTCCCTGACATCCTTGGAGAGCTCTTTGGTCTTGGCCATGGTGGAGAGTTTGGAATCTGATTGATTGATTGCTTCTGTGGATAGGTGTCTTTTATACAGGTAACAAATTGAGATTAGGAGCACTCCCTTTAAGAGTGTGCTCCTAATCTCAGCTCGTTACCTGTATAAAAGACACCTGGGAGCCAGAAATCTTTCTGATTGAGAGGGGGTCAAATACTTATTTCCCTCATTAAAATGCAAATCAATTTATAAAATTTTTCACATGCGTTTTTCTGGATTTTTTTGTTGTTATTCTGTCTCTCACTGTTCAAATAAACCTACCATTAAAATTATAGACTGATCATTTCTTTGTCAGTAGGCAAGCGTACAAAATCAGCAGGGGATCAAATACTTTTTTCCCTCACTGTAGTGGTCTCTGACTTGTGGTCAGACTCGCTCAAGTCAGACAAACTTATACTTGCTGTTTTGAATGTCATTGAGAAACAGAGAAGTGTCAAAGATCCGCAAACATCCTTTCTGAATGTAAAAGTAATCCTCGAAGTAATCATCTAGTTTTTCAAAAGTATCTGTAATCTGATTACAATGTTTTTGCTGGCCACGTAATGGGTTACAGTACTAAAAAGCATGAGCTGGCGCACACCCAGATAAAACTATTTTGTGTAGAGGTGCTGACTAACGTTGGTGCTTTTCCCAATAAATTACTTGGAGTTTATATATAGAGAGTTTGTGACTCTCTTTATGTATTTTTAGAGCTTACAAGTTTCCTTGCTTTAACATCATGTGAAAGTACATTCTCTTGTTTGCTTATGGCCCTTTACAGCTCGCTGAGTGCAGTCTTAGCACCAGCATCGGTTTCTGGTGGTAAATAGAACGTTACAAAAAATACAGATTAAAACTCTCTTGGTAAATACATAGTATGGTCTGCAGCTTATCATGAGGTATTTTGTCTAACTCAGTCGAGCCAAAACCCAGAGACTTCCTTAACATTAGAGATTGCGCACCATCTAATGTTAACAAAGAGACACACCTTCTCCCTTGTCTTACTCGAGTCTGCCGTCCGGTCTTGACAATGCATAGAAAAACCAGTGAGATGTATTTTATCCATGTCCACGTTCAGCCATGACTCTGAGAAACATAGGATATTCATTTTTTTCAGTACCTGTTGATAGTTAAATAAAATATCCTGTTGATAGGAGCTCATCCAGCTCATCCAAGACTTCGTTCCTCAAGGAACATAAGGCCTCTGTAGTAAAGTGTGCCATCGTCACTGGTCCTGGGCTTGAGTCTTTGCCCTCTGGCCATGGATGTACTTGAGTTCTGTGCTGAGTTCTTGAGACATCTGCGCCAGGTCAGGGTCAGATCAGGTCAAATCATTAGCAACCTCTTCAATCACCATTTCATAATGATGTGGTTGTCATGGCTTAACGATGGTTTGCAGTCAGGGGACTAAATATGTTTTTCTCATGTTTAGACTTTTTCCAGGGTGAATTTTTTCCAAACAACCTTCCTAACCAGAGCGAGAGAGGGATCGGAGAGGCAGGAACTGGACTGTATCCAATGTATATTGATTTGCGGGTCTACCTTGCCCTCTGTTTGTGGTATTGGTGTAAATGCATTGCAAGGGAATGTCTACAAACAAATGGCCTTCTTCATTGGTTGTGACAGCTCTATTGTGCTTGATGGACAGGAACTAATTTCTCCATCATACACACGCAAATAAAAACAAAACAATGGCACCACATAAGTGGCTGATTAGGACCACCAGGTGTATGAGCAGGCCCTATAAATGCAAATGTTTTGGGTCTTTTTAGTATAGAGGATGGTTATGAAAGTCTGTGGGTTTCAAGGGTGTGGGGATTTTGTTCTGTATTTCTACATGCATGGGAGTATCTTTATGTTTTTACTATGCTTTTATTTATTTGGGGGGATATTACAGAGGGTGATCATGAAAGCTATGGCTTTAGGTTGGGTTTCAAGTGTGTTTGGGTTTTAGTTTCTTATTCCTGAAACACTGAAAATAACCACTTGAAATTATCAGCTTAAACAATATATTATTACTATGAATAATAATCTATATTATTATCATTGACACGGTCTACGTCACGTAATGGATATATGAACTCACTGTTCCATTGACTGAGAGCATTGTTTCATGGTAATGGAAGGGGAAATTCACCTATTCAGGTCGTGTTTTGAGTGGGTTGTTTGTTGTTTTGTAAATTATAATAACTTCTCATTATTCATGAATTCAAAAGGCCCTTATGTAATGTCAACAAAATCCCAATTGGATATACAATTGATGGATCTTTTGATACAAGCCTGGAAATACTCTTGATGAATGAATATAATATATCTCACTTTCTAGACAAATGATTTGAAAAATAGGATATGTTTATTTTCTGTTTGATTTGATTGTTTAGGATGTCTGTCTCCTGTTTGACCAGAAGGATAAGAGGATTGAGGGACATATTTTAATAAAGAGACAATGTGCAACAACATGAGAAGACAAGCAAACAGAGAAGACATAAAGAAGAAGAAACTATACCAGTATCAGTCTTATCATAGGAGACAATCTGAAACATGATCTTCATAAATCAGATGAGAGGCTTGGGCGAGCGAAGGCTGGCCACGACACACACACACACACAGATACACAGACAGACCCACACACAAAATATTATTTCACCAATTTGTGTCAAGTCATGCTAATCTCTCCATTAGTCCTATGAAAGGTATGGACATTATTCACAACATTATGAGAATGCTACACATATTGAGAGCCTGGGACGGTAAGGTTCGATCAGGAATTTTGTCCAAATTGAGCTATTGCCTTGTTCTAGTCAACGTTCTCTACCTATATAGTACTGTAAATACCCCAATTCATGTTGTTAATAAGTTTAAAAGAATACAAAATAGAAATTGGAACTTCAAAGACAATTATCTCAGAATCATCCTTTTGCAGATAGAACCTTGTAGTCCCAAGCTCTCGATACGTTTAATGACTTCCCTAAGGGTGGATCTCCTTAGATGATTCAATCACGCTCTTATAATGAACAGCCAGTTCTCAGGACCATTACCATGGCCATCACTCTTCCATATATCACACCTCTAGGTGCTTAGACACAGAGCACATAAGCAGACAGACCCCTGATTGTAAACTCTGGGGGAGAGAGAAAAAGAGAGAGAGAGAGAGAGAAACATCACCTGCAGAGAGATGAACCTGGAGAAGAGTCCCCTAAGCAAGCTGGTCCTGGGGCTCTGTTCACAAACACAAACAGACCCCGCAGAGCCCCAGGACAGCAACACAATTAGACCCAACTATATCATGAGAAAACACATTGGAAAGAATTAACAAAAAAACTGAGCAAACTAGAATGCCATTTGGCCCTAAAGAGAGAGTACACAGTTGAAGAATACCTGACCACTGTGACTGACCCAACCTTAAGGAAAGCTTTGACTATGCACAGACTCAATGAGCATAGCCTTGTGTAAGAATAGTTTAAGATAATACACAACGCAGAGCACAAAATGTGAAGAGGGAATTAATGATTAATGGAAATAGTGTTTTTTTGTAATATGGAATGAATGATCAATGGGTCAGAAACATGGGAGGAATTTGTCTATACATTGAGCCTGAAACAGGATACTTGTTATTTGGCCATTGGCCCAGTTTTAGTGCAAGGATTTCTAATTGGTCAACCACAGGCTAGGGAGGGGTTATAAATTACATCCTGTCACTTTGTTCTGTGGAGAGAATCACTGAGGACAGGGGAGAATGAACATCTACCTCTCAGTATAACATCTATGATTTGTCCTTGGAATAAACCTAATTTTCTCCCCCTGATTTGCTTTGGGGTCTGTGTTAATGAAGAGGAACATCAACTGCTAACACTTGCTATTGAGAAAGGCCGCCTTAGGCAGACCTGGCTCTCAAGAGAAGACAGGCTATGTGCACACTGCCCACAAACTGAGATGCACTTCCTAACCTCCTGCCAAATTTCTAACCATATTAGAGACACATATTTCCCTCAGATTACACAGATCCACAAAGAATTCAAAAACATTTTTTTTTGGGGGGGGGTTAAACTCCCATATCTACTGGGTGAAATACCACAGTGTTCCATCACAGCAGCAAGATTTGTGACCTGTTGCCACAAGAAAAGGGCAACCAGTGAAGAATAAACACCATTGTAAATACAACCCATATTTATGTTTATTTATTTTCCCTTTTGTATGTTAACTATTTGCACATCGTTACAACACTGTATATAGACATAATATGACATTTGAAATGTCTTTATGTTGTGATTGTGTGATTGTAATGTTTACTGTAAATTTGTATTTTTATTTCACTTTTGTTTATTATCTGTTTCACTTGCTTTGGCAATGTTAACATACGTTTCCCTTGCCAATAAAGCCCTTAAATTGAAATTAAATTAAAAGAGAGGGACGGGGGTAGAGAGAGAGACAGGGGGAGGGGGGCTGGAAAGAGAGGCAAAGGAGTGGTCTGGAGAGAGAGAGAATTCACAAAATAATTCACAAAAAGGGACAAACACCAAATTGAGACTTTGCATGCAGAATTTTGCAAAAATATCCTATGGGTACAACGTAAAACACCAAATAATGCATGCAGAGCAGAATTAGGCCGATACCCGCTAATTATCAAAGAGGGAGGGAGAGGGAGGGGGGCTGGAGAGAGTGGGAGAGGGAGAGGGGCTGGAGAGGGAGGGAGAGGGGCTGGAGAGAGAGGGAGGGGCTGGAGAGAAAGGGAGGGGCTGGAGAGAGAGAGAGGGGCTGGAGAGAGAGAGAGGGGCTGGAGGGAGAGGGAGAGTGTAATGTTTACTGTTCATTTTTTGATTGTTTATTTCACTTACGTTTATTATCTATTTCACTTGCTTTGGCAATTTAAACATATGTTTCCCATGCCAATAAAGCCCCTTGAACTGAATTAAATTGAGAGGAAGAGAGGGAGAGAGCGAGAGAGAGAGCGATAGAGAGAGAGAGAGAGAGAGAGAGAGCGAGAGATTGAACACCAGCCGAGACAAAGAGGTCCACAGCACAGCAGTTTACAAGAGTTTTACATTGGTAACTGCAACCTAACTGCAGTAACTGTAACTAGCTGTTCACATGCACATGATCTTCAGATCTTTCGTAAGAGCTATGTTCTATGATACACCCTAATATTAATAATAATCGTGTTTTATTGAATCGATCAATGATTTGAAATCTCAATACCACTCTCTTCACTTAAACATATGTCTTCACCAAAATAGATTGATGGCTTGCATCAGATGTGCCATTGCAGCCCGATACTGAGCTTTCTCTGTGTGGCCATCTCCATGAATGGGAACTTGACAAACTCTTAGCCTGCATAATCAGTGCTGTCACAGCGAGCGAATGACGAGGGGACCGTGAAGAACTTCCTCAGGAGTCATTGTTGTCATGTGCAAAGCCTGGTACTTCGCCCTGTCACCTGCAATTAACATCAACGAGAAACGAGACAGCAGCAGTAGCCAGGCTGACACTGAGTTATATGACAACCTATCATCCTCTCTCTCTCTCTCTCTCTCTCTCTCTCTCTCTCTCTCTCTCTCTCTCTGTCTTTCGGTCGGTTCCTCTCTCTCTATTTTTCTTCCCCTCTCCCCCCCTCTCTCTCACTGTGCCTCCCTCTGTTGTTCAGAAAGGGAAGTCCACATTGAGGAAGGATGACATGTTTCAGTGAATGCTAAAATGTCAGCTGCAAGTGGAGTTTTTAAACATTTTTAGTTACAATCCTCCTCTGGAATTTCATCCTGCAAATAATATATCCCATCAAGTGTCTTGCTACCCCGACAGTTCTCTTTATGACCAACCACAATTCAAATTATATTATGGTATCAGAGTTCAACAGTCTTATACACTGAGCATACAAAACATGCTCTTTCCGTGACATAGACTGACCAGGTGATTCCAGGTGGAAGCTACGATCCCTTATTGCTGTCACTTGGGGGGGTGCAACTCAATATTAAGAAGGTGTTCCTAATGTTTGGTATACTCAGTGTAAGTCTGTAGTCTGTAGTTCTTGAACATCCACATTATCACCCAGATCTAATTGCATATCCTCTGAATTGGAATGAATATTAATTCCATCTAAAATAGATTTCTGATGAGCTGGAGTCTCTGGGGATCCAGCTTTATAAAGGCCGTTATAAAGGTTAGAATACAAAGGTATTATTTATTTCCACAGGGGTCCAACGATATTCCCCCTTTTCAGACTTTGAATTGCATTAATTGCTCTGTCTGAATTGAACTTCTTGATGTGGCAGGATAGTAATTTGTCAGGCTCAGCCTCGTCACAGTGGTCATAGGTAAGACCCCAGGAGTATAGCTGAGCAGTTTGCAGTTATTGAGTTCATTTCTTGTTTTTTGGGGGATCTAAGAAAGTCTCTTTACCCAGTTCCCTAATGTTTTTGTGCAGTCTAGTTTATAGGTTCAATTCGCTGAAGTGAGTGAATTGCTTTTCCAAAGACGAAATCTTGTTTTATTGGGTCTTCTATGCGCTGATACATTCCTTCTTCTTCATCATTTGTCAATTCTTTTTCAAATTCGATTACTACTTGGGATTGTGACAGAGATGGATTTGGCATAATCACCAAGATGGCAAAATGAAATTAAGTTGAAATTAATGATAGATTTCCCAGATGTGTTCACCAGGTGTCAGGTTTACACTGTGACATCATGATGACTCATCTTGAAATATAAATATACACGTTCATACACTTCAGATAAAGTTTTCTCTCCAGACTTTGTATGTAGGTGTGTTAATCAAGATACATTGTTTTGTCCAGTGTTTTGGTCGTCTCAAAAGCCTGAAAATACAAGTATTTTAATAAGGAAAGTTTTTTTATTGCTAATTACTAAATCACAAGGTGGTGAAAGTGGAAATCACAGCAGGGCAGAGGAACAGTTTGTTTCACACATTATCCCATTGCAGTCATTATGAACAAGTTTTTATGCAATTCTTGCATGATTAGCAGTTGGAAATGTATAACACCATAATTTTACTTCTGGGGTGACTTGATTGCATTAGGGCATCTGGTTTGTGGACATTAGAATCCAATGAGAACCCAACGTGAGATAGTCTATTAAAATGTTACTACATTCTGTGGACCCTTAATGATGTTAGCTAGTGCTTCATTTTTCAGAGACTAACGATGCATTGTGTTCCTACCTATTTGTGCTCAAAGGAGACCGCTTCCTCTGCATAATGAAAGCAGTTTAATCTGGCTTTTGGTTTTTCTGCGACCGACTGCTCACTGGGGGAAAAAGAGACCACCGTGCTGGTGTAATATCAGAGCGTGGCCAGGTATGACTGTTGCTATAGCAATTGCAATTACAAAGGGTTCATTAACTTTCTACAGTTTTACCAGTTATAGTGGGGTTTCACATTAGGAAGACATTTACATGTAGAGGAAATGAATGCTATTGTCAGGAAACCAATGTCATTCAAATGAGAGCAAGCAACCCCCGGACCAAGTGGCTTATGCTGATATTGGTATATCTGTAGAATTGTGAAAATGTGCTTTGTCTGAGGAATATAGAGAGATAACGTAGAGGGTCTATGACCCTAATATGATGTACTATCTGACTCCATTATTGTGTGAAGGCTATAGGCCCATAACCATATCCAATGGGTTTAGCCAAGGTTGCGAGCCTTGCGTCACAACTCAGAATACTATACAATGCATTCAGAAAGTATTCAGACCCCTTGACTTTTTCCACATTTTGTTACGTTACAGCCTTATTCTAAAGTGGATTAAATTGTTTTTTCCCCCCTCATCAATCTACATATAATAGCCCATAATGACAAATCAAAAAAAGGTTTTTAGACATTTTTGCACATGTATTAAAAAGAAAAAACTGAAATATCACATTTAAATAATATTCAGACCCTTTACTCAGTACTTTGTTGAAGCCCCTTTAGTAGCAATTACAGCTTTGAGTCTTCTTGGGTATGGCACTACAAGCTTGGCACACCTGCATTTGGGGAGTTTCTCCCATTCTTCTCTGCATATCCTCTCAAGCTCTGTCAGGTTGGATGCGGAGCGTCGCTGTACAGCTATTTTCGGGTCTCTCCAGAGATGTTAGATCGGGTTCAAGTCCGGGCTCTGGCTGGGCCACTCAAAGACTTTCAGAGACTTATCCCAAAGCCACTATTGGGTTGTCTTGGCTTAGGGTCGTTGTCCTTAGGGTCGTTGTCCTGTTGGAAGGTGAACCTTCACACCAGTCTGAGGTCCTGATTGCTCTGAAGCTGGTTTTCATCAATAGCCTGTGGGTTAGCCTTTCAGCGGCACGCTTGTAAGGCTTTGATTGTCCGAAAGGGTCCGGACCTGTCTCTTCTACTGTTGTTCAGTCTGGAAGATAGCCAGCCGTGTCGACGGTTCCCATTGGTGATGAGCGTAGTAGGATAGTCTCACTTAGATTCACTTTTCTCAATATCTGACTTAGGAGAACTAATCTGCCATACCAGTGCCATATCACCTACACCTCGTGTTGACTATTTAAGGTTCAGGATTCAGACCACTTTACAAACACAGCTGCAACCTGGCAATGTTCTGGTCTACAGGAAGGTAAGTTAATTTCTTCACCTCGTTTTGAGGTTCAAAGTTCCAACCATTTAAAACGTTTAGCTCCCGCCTCACGTTTCCTGGTCTATGAGATTCAGCGTTTAAACCAATTTAGACGTGTGCTGCAACTCCCCGTCTTTCCTGGTCTAATGTTAATCTCTGTTGGCAATCCTTTTATGCTGTCTGGCCAAAGAGGACGGTTCCATCAGTCTGACACGCTCTCTCACTCGGGGCTAGGCTACTTACTATGCACAAAGTTATCTAAAGCTAATATCTCTTATGGCTCCTTAAATCACATTCATATCTTAACAAAAATACATTCATAATTTTTCATATTATATGCACAACATATTGGATGGAAACTAGACAGATAAAGGGGATATACTTTCAAAGATACAGTATTTTGTCCATACAATTTTTTATGACATCACAAAATGAAAACCAATATGCCATTAGTTTTCTATAGCTCCCCACTGAACATTCCCCACATTCCCCAGTATCCACTTTTGACAGTGTTTTGGCGGGAAAAGCAAAGACATTCCTCTGGTGGATTTTACTGGAGGGGGAGAAAGAGCCCCTTTCTCCTGTAATTTACAACAGGTGTGAACTGTCTAACCAGCCCAGTTCCCTCCTCACCTCTTCTGTGGGTGAGAGAAGGTCTGGTTATTGTCAACCATTGCCAAGCTGAACTGACCCATTGTGATCCTCACAGGACAGTCATGACAGTGCTTAGTCCCCTCATGTACTCCCTGTTCACCAACGACTGCTTAGCAGCACACGATTCTAGCACCATTATTAAGTTTTGGATCCTGAGTGGCACAGAGGTCTAAGACACTGCATCGCAGTGCTAGAGGCGTCACTAGAGAGCTTTAAGTTCCTCGGTGTCCACCCCACTAAGGAATTATCATGGTCCACACACACCAACACAGTTGTGAAGAAGGCAAAACCACACTTCTTCCCCCTCAGGAGGCTGAAAATATTCCACATGGGCCCTTAGATACTAAAAATGTTCTACAGCTGCATCATTGAGAGCAATTTGACTGAATTTCACTGCTTGGTATGGCAACTGCTTGGCATCCGACCACAAGGCGCTACAGAGGGTATTGTGTACACCCCAGTACATCAATGGGGCCGAACTCCCTGCCATCCAGGACCTTTATACCAGGAGATATCAGAGGAAGGTCCTAAAAAATGTCGAAGACTTCAGCCACCCAAGTCATAAACTGTTCTCTCCGCTACCGCACGGCAAGCGGTACCGATGCACCAAGTCTGGAACCAACAGGACCCTGAATAGCTTCTACCCCCATAAGACTGCCAAATTCTTTGTTAAATAGTTAGTCCGGGTAGCTATTGGTTATCTGCATTGACCCTGCACTAACTCTTTTGACTCATCACATACAAATGCTCAGAGAAAGATATTTTGTTTAATAACAAGCAAAAAAAAAAATATCTAAAATTTCTTCAGCCTCCTGAGGTTGAAGAGGCGCTATAGCGGCTTCTTCACCACACAGTCTGTGTGGGTGGACCCTTTCAGCTTGTCAGTGATGTGTACGCCAAGGAACTTAAAACGTTCCACCTTCTCCACTGCTGTCCCGTCGATGTGGATAGAGGGGTGCTCCCTCTGTTGTTTCCTGAAGTCCACAATCATCTCCTCTGTTTTGATGACGTTGTGTGAGAGGGTTTTTTCCTGACACCACACTCCGAGTGCCCTCACCTCCTCCTCGTAGGCTGTCTCGTCGTTGTTAGTAATCAAGGCTACTAATGTTGTGTCGTCTGAAAACTTGATGATTGAGTTGGAGGCCCCCCAGTGTTGAGCATCACCAAAGTGGAATGTTCTTTCCTAACTTCACCACCTGGGGGCGGCCCTTCAGGATGTCCAGGACCCAATTGCACAGGGCAGGGTTGAGACCCAGGGCCTCAAGCTTAATGATGAGCTTGGAGGGTACTATGGTGTTGAATGCTGAGCTATAGTCAATGAACAGCATTCTTACATAGGTATTCCTCTTGTTCAGATAGGATAGGGCAATGTGCAGTGTGATGGCGATTGCATCGTCTGTGGACCTATTGGGGCGCTAAACAAATTGAAGTGTGTCTAGGGTGACAGGTAAGGTGGAGGTGATACGATCCTTGACTAGTCTCTCAAAGCACTTCATGATGACAGAAGCGAGTGCTACGGGGGGGTGATAGTAATTTAGTTCAGTTACCTTTGCATTCTTGGGTACAGGAACAATGGTGGCCACCTTGAAGCATGTGGGGACAGCAGACTGGGATAGGGAGAGATTGAATATGTCCGTAAACACACCAGCCAGCTGGTCTGCGCATGCTCTGAGGACGCGGCTAGGGATGCTGGGCCGGCAGCCTTGTGAGGGTTAACGCGTTTAAATGTCTTACGTCGGCCACGGAGAAGGAGAGCCCACAGTCCTTGGTAGTGGGCCGCGGCGGTGTCACTGTATTATCCTCAAAGCGGGCAAAGAAGGTGTTTCGTTTGTCTGGAAGCAAGACGTTGGTGTCCGCAACGTGGCTGGTTTTCCTTTTGTAGTCCGTGATCGTCTGTAGACCCTGCCACATTCGTCTTCTGTCTGAGCCGTTGAATTGCAACTCCACTTTGTCTCTATACTGACCTTTTGCTTGTTTGCAATCAATCAAACAAATGGTCCTGGGGCCCAAGTTAAGGTTGACGGCCTCATTCACTTTATCAAGTACCAGGGCATTTTAGCCAAATACCTGGTTGCCTATGCCAGAAAGCTGAAACTTTGCCACAAGTGGATCTTCCATCAAGGCAATAACCAAAGGAAACACATCAAAATCAACAAAGAAATAGTTAATTGACCACAAAATCAATATTTTGCAAGTGCCGTCTCAGTCTCTGGACTTAAACCCCATTGAAATCTGTGGTTTGAATTGAAGAAGGGCCGTCCTTAAGCGCAGATGAAGGATATTAAGGATATGGAAAGATCCTGTATGGAGGAATGGTCTAAGATCCCTCCCAATGTGTTCTCCAATCTCAAACATTTTAGAAAAAGGCGGAGGGTATAGGAGTATTAAAAACAGGAGTGCCAATCATTTGGACCCCTGTCTTTTTTGTTAAATTTTTTGTATTATTTGTTAAACAAAATATAGTTCTCTGATTATTATGGGTATTAGTATTAAATGATATTAAAAAAAATGTAGCCAACTATGTAGCTCAGTATTTGTATTATTTATTATACAGTCTCTTTTGCTCATCTTTATCAAGGTTGCCAATCATTTTGGAACTGATCTTTAACTGAATAGTGTTGTAACACAGCAAATACCACTTCTCCCAAAGCAGTCTATTTTCATCTAATGCTCTGCCTAAAAAGCTATTGAAAGGACTCACATTTTAATTGAAACTAATAGATTACATAAAATCTCTTTCAGCTTGCAGATTTACAGCAATGGCAAAATTAACAGATGGATTTTTCTCTCTGATAGTAATGAATCTTTAAAGCACAATTGGGCAGCAAGAGCTTATCTTTTTTGGAGACGAGGGGGTGGCGGGGTGAGCGTGACTGTCTGTGTGCTAATAAAGTAGTGGAACAGATACGCAGACATTTTGAAGCTAATATGAAGATGTCCTCAAAAGTTAATAAATGACATCCCTACCCTTGATGAGAGTGCTTTATCACGTTGTGCATCTCCTTTTTAGGAACAAACAAATGAACTAATGGAGCAGCCGGAGAGGCAGAGAGAGAAGAGGAAAGCAAAGCAGCATGTGGAGGCCTCTAAGACACAGCTAACAGCAAGCAACCACTCAAAAACCCAAAGCCACCGGAGTTGATAGATATTAGCACAAAATTACTGCATCTCACACCATTTGGCTGTACTTGGAACTAAAGATGGTAGAATTTAGCTGTGATCATGATTGTTGAGTGTAGAATTCTGCTACGCTCTAGAATGTGGACATGTTCACCCCCTCACCCAGTTGTAAAAAGTTAAACATCTTGAATCCCAAATAATTCTCAGGCACCAGTTTTACATTAATTGTCCATGTACAGTATAAGTGCTGTTTGCTTTTTCCACAGCAGGACAAGCAGACCCCTATGAAGACTTTGTCTGAAAGTTCTCCAGATTTGGAGGATGTACAGGGACAAGGGCCTAGAAGAGAGACAATTCTGGCAGAGAGAAAAGGGGAAGCTTCAGGCTTAAGGCTGAGGTTGAGGCTTCAGAAAAAAAATCTTTGAAAAATGCAGAAAAAAGGCTAATCGGTCCAAATGTCAGTCTTAACGGTTTTAGGAGCTGGCGTAGCCCTACTCCCAAATGGCAGTTAGTCTTGGTCTGTGGGCCAGTGCCTCTGCTCTGTGCAGCCTAACTCCCTAGCTCTTGTGTTGTGGGGTTGGAGAGCAGAGTTCCCTTGGTCCAGGCTGGAATGGACGAATAGAGCTCCAGGAAGATGGTACAAAGCAGAACACACATTTCCATTGGACCTTCTTCTTCTTCTTCTTCTTCTTCTTCTTCTTCTTCTTCTTCTTCTTCTTCTTCTTCTTCTTCTTCTTCTTCTTCTTCTTCTTCTTCTTCTTCTTCTTCTTCTTCCATTTTGGTAATCTTAATCTAATAGAGTAGGTGGGTCATGTTTCTGCACACATTGCCTCTTGCATTCATTACCCATGAACTGTAGCCCATTGCATCATTGCTCTCTTTCGAATAATAAAGAAACTTTAACTCTGGCCTAATCATGACACAGGAAATTAAATACTTCCTACTTCCTGATTAATTGTATTTATACAGACCGAAAGCGGTTATTCTGCTGAGAGGAAATTAGGCAGTAGGCAGTGGCATGTTAGTTTGTGTGCTGTCGTGAATCTGGAGCTCTAGAGCCCTGGGCCAGTTCAGAATCCTTGAGGCTGCAGCTAGCGAATCAGAACTAACCTAGGGGCTGTAGCAGCGAATCAGAACTAACCTCACGGCTGCAGCAGCGAATCAGAACCAGACGAGTGAATATAAATTTGTTTAAGACGCAGAGAGGAGATTAGAATGTATTAGGTCTCTAAGTAGTCGGTTGATTTTCTGGCTGCCGGCAAGCAGCAGCTCCTACTCATTTTCTCTGCATAATTAACAATGCAGAGTCCACACAGTAATAAGATGCCTAGGAACAAAGCAAATAACACCCTGGTTGTGTAAATAGAATATAATTACATTCCCGGTACTGTATGATTATTAAAGGCAATATAGGCCCTTCATCGTCCCATAGTATATTTGCACTCCTTACAATTAGGAGGAAATGTCAATTCCGAAATTAAATGAGGATGAATTGTGTGAAGTGATTTTTCTGAGTCCTTGCTTCAGTGATCCTTTGCTATAACCGATATAATGAGGATGCTCCAGTCTCTCTTTTCTGTGTTCAGGTGGCAGGAATAACTGAAAGGACAACTCCAAAGCAGACAAACACAAGAGAGATAAATGTTGGTGATAGCTTATGCTGAACAAAGTAGACATTCCTTATTAAAACCCACTGTGGGCATCATCTTAAAAAACAACAACAACATCCAATTGAGATGTTAAACTTGTCAATATGAAGCTGATGGTTTTGGTGGTCCATATTATTAGACACCAGGAGACTGAGGTATTAATGACTTCTAGCTGGGAGCAAATGAGCTTCGGGAAAGTCGTTTAGATTCAATAGAGCGTCTCTCCATCTTCTGATCAATCTGCTCGGTAATGAAAGAGTGCCGTGGGACCTCAATGAGCTCTCTAAGAGAGAATAATACATAACCTTTATGCCATCGAGATTTCATTTAGTTGATCCTAGCTAGCTGTAATTTGAAAGACAAAATTGGCGTGGGGGAAGTACTTCTTGAGGGACATTCAAAGGACCGTTGAGATGGGTGTTTTCCCTTGAGTTTGTGTGGTTTTAAAGTTTCAGACGGAATTCAGTCATGGCGCGTTGAATTTCCATTGCAATTGTGCATCATTGGAGATGTAAATTAGTGTTATCATTCGGAATAATTCAAAAGGCTGAAAACTGTGATAATAATAGGCAACCTACAGTATACTTTCACATTGAAGACCAACACAGTTTAAATGTAATGGCAGTTCTACACAAGTTTCTGTTCTCAGCTAGCTCCTGTAAAAAGGCAACACTTCAGGGCTACACAAGTGCACAATAACTGAATTCCATCCCCACTTCATGTTTCCCATAAGAGGTCACCATTTGAAAAACTGTATTACTCTGAGTCTGAGGTTTCTGAGACGCCAGCCGGGTCAACAGTGTCATTGATTTTCTCCACCTCATACAGTAGGTAGTTGTGTTTTGTTCAAAATCCTTCGGCGCCATATGCGGCTGCCTGGAACCGCGGGTGATTTATCAAGTGTGCTGAACCGCCTGCTCTGCTCCTTGGTACCAGTCCAGAGTAACACCAGTTATAGGGTGATTCATTAGGTGGTTCAATAGCAAAGTTGTACCATCCAGGTGATACCATGAACATGACGTGGCAGGATGGGTCAATAAACACCATTTACATGTATAACGGAATGGGGGAATGTGTTAGCTGAGGCTAAACAGGTGACTTTAAGATTATAAATGGGTAGAGATGGTATTCATAATTTTTCTGTTCACAACACGGTATTGAAATGTCCAAAAGCAATACCGCTTTACCCACAACATTTTGCACAGGGATGCCATAGTATGCACAGTATGTGGGTGTTTGGACAGATTTGTGACATTCTCCCCACAGGACCAGATAGCTGTGTGAGGAAGCTTTGGGCTGAAAAATTGTCCTATCCCTGGGTTCTGTTGACTTGTAAGTCAGGCCCATGCGTCAGGCATCAAGCAGTAATCAGACTTTGAGGTGTAATCAGGTGATATGTTGCACCAATGATTAAGGAGCGGTAAGAGAGGGGGAGAGAGAGAGAGAGAGAGAGAGAGAGAGAGAGAGAGTGGAGATAGAGAAAGGCACCACTGACATATGGAAATACCAATGATTAAGGAGAAGAGAGAGATACAAAGAGAGAGAGGGATAGACAAAGGGATAGAGAGGGAGAGAGAAAGGGAGAGAGAGAGGGGATAGAGAAAGAGATACAGAGGGAGGGAGAAAGAGAGAGAGAGAGAGAGAGAGAGAGAGAGAGAGAGAGAGAGAGAGAGAGGGAGAGAGAAGGAGATAGAGAGGGGGAGAGAAAGGGAGAGAGAGGGAGAGGATTGAGAAAGAGATAGAGAGGGAGATGAAATACAGAGAGAGAGCAGAGTCCCTGAAGGCAGTCGAGTGGGGCAAAGTTAATAATCAGTTTGTTCTTTGCTGATTACAGGCTAATCATGACCAAAACACAGAGAGAGCAGAGAGGAGAACCACCATCCATCGCCTGGAACACATTTACCCAGCATCGCCTCGCCTCGGTCCCAGTTTCCTGCCTCTGCCTCAGAGACACGTGACCAGTAATCTGAGGAGAGAAAGAAATCAACGTCTATTATGTAATAAGGGCCTTCCCTGATGATCCACAGGTGACAATATTTATGCTGTTATGAGTTCTAATTTGCATCCGAATACATACAACAAGAAAGCAACAGTAAACACACAGACACAGAGTATAACAAAGACAAGCCAGTAGCTCCACCTCTATGCTATTAACTGTGTATAATAATCAAGCTTTGAAACCCACATTGAAGAACTCATCTAATCATTCCAGTTTTTATGCAGAATGAAGTGTTTCAAACAAAAGCCTATTGAATTTACAATAACTCAGCTGATTTGGGAACGTAATGGTGGTGAACTACTGAACAATATATGTATATGTTTTATTTCTTTAACCTTTATTTAACTAGGCAAGTCAGTTAAGAACTTCTTCGGCATAGTTGTATTTTCAACGGGACAGTTGTAAATGATGCAGTGCCTTGTGTCACGATCGCAGATTTTAGAGAAACAACAAATGTCGGTACATATAAGTGTCTTATATCGTCTGAAAGCTTAAATTCTTGTTAATATAACTGCAATGTCCAATTTACAGTAGCTATTACTGCGGAAAAAAATGACATGATATTGTTTGAGGAGAGCTCCTCACATCAAAACCCTTTTTTCACCGCGATAGGTTTGATAAATGGAAGTATACATACATTCTGAAATATTGCTCTGATTTATAATCCAAAGGGTCCCAGAGATAACACGAAGTGTCGTTATGTTAGATACAATAATTTTTCATATCCTGAAAAGGTCCATATAGCATGCACGATCGATTTTGTATTTCCACTTGTTCAATTTGCGAAGAAAGCAATCTGTGAAAATCTAACCCTAAATGTTGTTTCAACCAGTCAAATCACGTTCGTATTTATTCCTCAGAGATCCTAGAACGTAACCAGACTTCACTATATCATTAGGGGTGTAGTGTATCCTATTGGACACCAAATTTGGTCAGAGAGCGACACCATGGCACGCCGATGACGCGAGCGGTCTTCACTTGATCGACTGTATCTTTGTCAAATAAGCACCAATCGGGGTCAAACAAAGCTAGCTAGATTGCCAATGAACTGGGTTTTACCGGGTATCCGGTAACCCCGTATCTGTTGCAAAATTAAGCTGCTAACCTTGTGCGACAGAAAGCCTTTTCCTTTTGGACAAAAATTATAAGAATATGGAGAGTTATGAAGTTATGAAAACTGTGTGTTTTGTAAATGTTGAACTTATAATATGGCTACTAACACTGGAAAAGCTAAATCAAAGTCCAAGTATACAGATTTGACAATATTCTTGCAGAAAAATGTAATGTGAATGTAAATGTCTCCTTCACGATTTGCCCAAATGTGCCTGGGTGACTTCACACTAAATGTCATGTAGTTTGCTCATACTTCAAGTTCTCCATCTGAAACATACACTGCTTCCATTTTGTGGACACCATCAGAATTACAACCAGAGTGATGGCTAGATGTGGGACCTTTCTGTTGCATTTCAAATATGGTGGTAAAAAATAACGGTTGTTTTTTTCTTTGTATTTTCTTCTACCAGATCTATTGTGTATTCTCCTACATTCAATTCACATTTCCACAAACTTCAAAGTGTTTCCTTTCAAATGGTACCAAGAATATACATGTCCTTGCTTCAGAGCCTGAGCTACAGGCAGTTAGATTTGGGAATGTAATTTTAGTTGAAAATTGAAAAAAAAGGGGCTTTATTTATTAAGAAGATTTATTAAGAACAAATTCTTATTTACAATGATGGCCTACACCGGCCAATCCTGGACGGCGCTGGACCAATTGTGCGCCACCCTATGGGACTCCCAATCAAACCAGGCTGTCTGTAGTGACGCCTCAAGCACTGAGATACAGTGCCTTAGACTGCTGCGCCACTCGGGAGCCAAAATCATCCCACACTCATTAGTGTGTTCAGTGCCAGTGCAACTTTTCACGTACTGTAGTAAAACTCATCAGAGCAGTACAATAATCTGACAGATACACCCTGAAATGATGGATTGGATATCAGCTGTTCCTATTCCTAGCCTTTTTGTTTTGCCGTTAATCACCTCAAACCAATAACTGTAAATGCTCATCTGTATATTCATGTGAGTAGCGGAACAGAACAGAACTCTCAAGCCCAGGCTGTGTCTCCTGGTAGTAGAGAGAGTGGTGGTGGTGTTTCTATCTCTCCATCCTTAGCTCCAGCTCGCTCCCACACCACAATGGAGCCTGCCTGCATTGCCATAGCTGCCTGTGAAATTGAACCGAACTAATTAGAATTTAAATGAAACCATGATTGGACATGTTGTGCTTGTCATACGATGAAAGACAGACGGGGGTTGTAATTACATTACCAGGCTGACATCACCGTGGTCTGCTGCATGCACAGCTTTCACTGCACTGGTGTACCAGGTCCATCCCCACCATCCCATCCCTGATGCCCTTCATGGAGTACTGCAACTTGGTGGCTGTGGTGACACCGGTTCAAAGGCAATTTCCTGGGGATTTCTTCAAGTTCTGGCAGTGTTGACACTGGGTATTTAGGCTCATTCAACTGAATCAAGATAAATCACTACAGTTAGCTAGCTGCATCACATCAGTGCCATTTACATTATCTTTGATTGTGGTAGAAAAGTGGGGGAAACAGCAGTAAAACAAAGACATTGAATGCAGTATATCAGGTTTGGAATTCTATAGAAAAACGGTCTGCATTTCAGCTCAAGGCCTTACTCAAGACCGGTCATGGTTGGATTTATACTATGACATTCACACTCAACCACCCTCCAACATACTCATATACTGTCCATCCCTATGTCTGACTTCCACTCTGTTGAGGAGACAACGTAGCTGATTCTTTATTTCCCATTTCTCTTGAAGGACAATGACTGTAGACTACGGCCATCATATTTCTCTGAGCATTAAGGACCTGGGCTGCATCTCAAATGGCACCCCATTCCTTATAAAGTGCACTGCTTATGAGGCCTCGGGTCAAATGTAGTGCACTGCATAGGAGATGTGGTGCCATTTGGGATACAGCCTGGGTGATATAAATCCTTGGGTGAAGCGGCGAGCCAGTAGTGCTGGTAGGGAGACATTTTATAGACTGCTAGATTGTCATCTAGTTCATCCGCAGGCCTCAGACATATGCCTCATAAAGATTTCTATTAGGTCAATGTGATGCAGCCGGAATGGGAAGAGGGAGATTACACCTTAAGAGTGTTGTAGAGGTGTAGCGGAGGCTCGTTCAGTACCTAGAGACGTAATAAACAACTTCATTCCAACCATTAAACCAAGAACAGGTTGCCCTGATGTAGTGCTTGTTCACAAAGCAATACACACACACACACACACACACCACTTCTCAAAATACACCCCACTACTCACGCACGCTTGAGTCATGCATTGGCTGCAATGTCTTTTGATCACATCAGCACCAGCATTAGTAACATTAACAATTTTTACCGTCAAATGCACAGCCTACACTACAATATCTAGCATGCACTATATTAAATAAGGACTCAATAATCCAACAAAATGTCATAAACTTGCCAATGGGAAGAAAATGTTATTACGGGTATAGCGAAATGATTGTGTTTCTATCTCCAACACCGCAGTAATATCTAACGATTCACAACAATACACACAATACACACAAACCTAAAAGTAAAATAATGGAATTAAGGAATATACAAATATTAGGATGATCAATGTCGGAGTGGTATAGACTAAAATACAGTAGAATAGAATACAGTATATACAGTTGAAGTCGGAAGTTTACATACACCTTAGCCAAATACATTTAAACTCAGTTTTTCACAATTCCTGACATTTAAGCCTAGTAAAAATTCCCTGTCTTAGGTCAGTTAGGATCGCCACTTGATTTTAAGAATGTGAAATGTCAGAATAATAATTTATTTCAGATTTTATTTTTATCACATTCCCAGTGGGTCAGAAGTTTACATACACTCAATTAGTATTTGGTAGCATTGCCTTTAAATTGTTTAACTTGTGTCAAACGTTTCGGGTAGCCTTCCACAAGCTTCCCACAATAAGTTGGGTGAATTTTGACCCATTCCTCCTGACAGAGCTAGTGTAACTGAGTCAGGTTTGTAGGCCTCCTTGCTCACACACACTTTTTCAGTTCTGCCCACAACATTTCTATAGGATTGAGGTCAGGGCTTTGATAGCCACTCTAATACCTTGACTTTGTTGTCCTTAAGCCATTTTGCCACAACTTTGGAAGTATGCTTGGCATCATGGTCCATTTGGAAGACCCATTTGCGACCAAGCATTAACTTCCTGACTGACGTCTTGAGATGTTGCTTCAATATATCAACATAATTTTTGTCCCTCATGATGCCATCTATTTTGTCAAGTGCACAAGGCCCTCCTGCAGCAAAGTACCCCCACAACATGATGCTGCCACCCCCGTGCTTCACGGTTGGGATGGTGTTCTTCGGCTTGCAAGCTTCCCCCTTCTTCCTCCAAACATAAAGATGGTCATTATGGCCAAACAGTTCTATTTTTGTTTCATCAGACCAGACAACATTTCTCCAAAAAGTATGATCTTTGTCCCCATGTGCAGTTGCAAACCGTAGTCTGGCTTTTTTATGGCGGTTTTGGAGCAGTGGCTTCTTCCTTGCTGAGCGGCCTTTCAGGTTATGTTAATATAGGACTGTTTTACTGTGGATATAGATACGTTTGTACCTGTTTCCTCCCGCATCTTCACAAGGTCCTTTGCTGTTGTTCTGGGATTGTACGTTCATCTCTAGAAGACAGAATGCGTCTCCTTCCTGAGCGGTATGACAGCTGCGTGGTCCCATGGTGTTTATACTTGCGTACTATTGTTTGTACAGATGAACGTGGTACCTTCAGGCGTTTGGAAATTGCTCCCAAGGATGAACCAGACTTGTGGAGGTCTACCATTTTTTTCTGAGGTCTTGGCTGATTTCTTTTGATTTTCCCACAATGTCAAGCAAAGAGGCACTGAGTTTGAAGGTAGGCTTTGAAATACATCCACAGATACACCTCCAATTGACTCAAATGATGTCAATTAGCCTATCAGAAGCTTCTAAAGCCATGACATCATTTTCTGGAATTTTCCAAGCTGTTTAAAGGCCCAGTCAACTTAGTGTATGTAAACTTCTGACCCACTGGAATTGCGATACGGTGAATTATAAGTGAAATAATCTGTCTGTAAACAATTGTTGAAAAAATGACTTGTGTCATGCACAAAGTAGATGTCCTAACTGACTTGCCAAGCTACAGTTTGTTAACAAGAAATATGTGGAGTGATTGAAAAACGAGTTTTAATGACTCCAACCTAAGTCTATGTAAACTTCAGACTACAACTGTACATAGGAGATAAGTAAAGCAAAAATATGTAAACATTATTAAAGTGACTAGTGTTCCATTAATTAAACCTCTTAAGCATCGGCCCCTTTTTTTCAATTTTCGCCTAGAATGACATACCCACATCTAACTGCCTGTAGCTCAGGCCCTGAAGCAAGGATATGCATATTCTTTGTACCATTTGGAAGGAAACACTTTGAAGTTTGTGGAAATGTGAAAGGAATGTAGGAGAACATAGCACAATAGATCTGGTAAAAGATAATACAAAGAAAAAAACAACCGTTCTTTTGTATTTTCTTTATACCATCATCTTTGAAATGCAAGAGAAAGACCATCATGTATTATTCCAGCCAAAGTGCAATTTGGATTTTTGGCCACTAGATAGTAGCAGTGTATTTGCAAAGTTTTAGACTGATCCAATGAACAATTGTATTTCTGTTCAAAATGTTGTATCAAGACTGCCCAAATGTGCCTAATTTGTTAATTAATAACTTTTTATGTTCAAAATTGTGCACTCACCTCAAACAATAGCATGGTATTATTTTACTGTAATAGCTACTGTAAATTAGACAGTGCAGTTAGATTAACAAGAATTTAAGCTTTCTACCAATATCAGATATGTCTATGTCCTGGGAAAGGTTCTTGTTACTTACAACCTCATGCTAATCGCATTAGCCTACGTTAGCTCAACCGTCCCGTGGACAGGACACCGATCCCGAAGAAGTTTCAACAGTCTCATGTTTTTCAGTCTCTCCGTCCCAGCATGGTCTTCAACCACCATATCTGATCTGTCTTCATCATAGTCTTCAACCACCATATCTGATCTGTCTTCATCATGGTCTTCAACCACCATATCTGATCTGTCTTCATCATGGTCTAAAACCACCATATCTGATCTGTCTTCATCATGGTCTTCAACCACCATATCTGATCTGTCTTCATCATGGTCTTCAACCACCATATCTGATTTGTCTTCATCATGGTCTTCAACCACCATATCTGATTTGTCTTCATCATGGTCTTCAACCACCATATCTGATTTGTCTTCATCATGGTCTTCAACCACCATATCTGATCTGTCTTCACCATGGTCTTCAACCACCATATCTGATTTGTCTTCATCATGGTCTTCAACCACCATATCTGATCTGGTGTCTGTTGTGATGATGATGCAGAGTAATGATAATTATCTGGTAATTTACTTTGTGTTCGCCTGGTATTATAGGTAGATGTTTTATTGTCACATACACCAGATAGATGCAGTGAAATCTGTTGTTTTACAGGGTAAGCCATAGTAGTATGGCGCCCCTGGAGCAAATAAGGGTTAAGTGCCTTGCTCAAGGGCACATTGACAGATTTGTCACCTTGTCGGCTTGGGCATTCGAACCAGCGATCTTTCGGTTACTGGCCCAACCACCAGGCTACTTGCCACCCTTATTTATGTGCAATAAGCGATAAATCCCCCCCATTACAGTGCCCATTACAGGACTAATCTAATTGATATTTGTATGTCATTGGGCATTCATGAAATTACAGAATTCGTTGTATTCACTTTGTAAAAAAAATGCCACATCTTCATCTGTTTTTTCTATGTCTTGAAATCCAACTTCTCATCAAGTCAATATTCAGCAATGACAAGTAAAATACAAATGTTACAATTTTATTCTGGGATAAAACAAGATAGAGTCAAAGAGTTGACTTTCTATGAACTTTGCGAACACAAACAACCGAATCCCCCTCAGTATTCTCATCGTCAATATCCTAAACCGACATATCAACAGCCGTGATGTTATTCTTTGCCATGTCTTTGTGTATGTTGTGGTTTCCCACCACCAGTACTGTAGGGTAGTGATCCACAGTGCAGTACAGACTGTATCAGCCCTATAATCCCTCACCTTTCCTATTCATATACCTCCTTTAACACCATGGAATGATTGACTCCTCAAACTCTGATGGAAAACATTCATATTCATTTAGGCCTTCTTAAAGGTGCAATATGGGGTATTTTCAGAAATGTTTTGTCATTAAAATTGATGATATAAGTGGCTGCCGTTGGGCTGAAACACAAATTCCAGATTGTAGCTTCCATAAACCAGGTGGAGGGTTGTTCTCATGGCTTATAGTGAAGGATCAGAAATCCTATTAAGATGAAAATGAAACTCCCTAAACCCACCAAACGTCAATTCAAGTTTTGATATCATGTTCAAGCAAATGTGAGTGGATTTGTATTCAACAGCTGTCTTTAATCCTATTGATTAAATTTAATTTCATGTGGCGCAGGTCAATGATGAAAGAAAAAATTATCTGATTATGTTATTCAGAAAACTGTGAATCTGGGGGAGAATTAGCTGTCTGTCTGTCTGTCTGTTTGTCTGTCGTGGACTGTAAAGGGGGAGATAGTCTAAATTCCCATTCAGAATGACATGACAAATCAGATTACTCATTGTTTGGACAGATAGCAAAACAAAGATGTTCAAATTCAGCTCAGGCTTTGGTGACTGTGCCAAGATGTCAGTGGGCTGTGGAACATTGCGGTTGAAAATTCTGCAATGATCACGTGTGTATACTGGTTTGTACTCCGGGCCGCATTTTGTAAACACACATACCAAAACGCACGCACACACGCACACACACACACAAACACTGACACAAACGCACACACACTCAAATATGGGGATTAAAACACATTCTTGAATGCAATCTAGCAACAGAACCCCGCAAAAGAAGGATTTGTCTTTTTGCAAAATTGTGCAATATGTATAGTTACAGTACAATATGAGCTAATTTGGACTTTTTCCAATAAATGTATATTATATCAATTGATAAACAACATAATGTTAGTTCAGTAGATGTCATAAGTGTATGTGTAAATTACATTATGTACTGTAGTACCACCAGACCCCAAAGACCTATCTGCATTACTTAGCTTTGTCTGCATTCTAAATGCATTTGAAGCCAATCGTCCATGATTGTCCATGATGGTATTGTAGAGCTAGCTATGTTTACCTCTGTGGTGGTGCATACAATCAAAATGTGCTTAGCTGGACAAGGCTAAGGTGCTTTATAAATTACAGAGCATGATTAACATCATTAGCAGCAATTTCACGCTTGGGGAGAGTGGATAGATGTAGTGAGGCTAACAGCAGACATTGATTAACTATGCCCTGCTTACTACACAAAACCATATCATACCAGGCACAAGGGAACATGTATGTATCTCTTCCTCCCTGACAAACCAGAGGACCCCATTTAAACACATTTGACAACTTAGCACAAGTGTGCTAATTGACATTTCACAAAGTATATATACCTTGTACACCTGTTTCTTTGGGGTTCCTATGGAAAGCCCATGTACAGTGCATTCGGAAAGTATTCAGACCCCTTAACTTTTTCCACATTTTGTTACGTTACAGCCTTATTCTAAAATGTATTAAATAGTTATTTTTCCTCATCAATCTACACACAATACCCCATAATGACAAAGCAAAAACAGGTTTTGCAAATTTATAAAAAAATTCAGGTAAAGGGAAATATCACATTTACATAAGTATCCAGACCCTTTACTCAGTACTTTGTTGAAGAACCTTTGGCAGCGATAACAGCATTGAGTCTTCTTGGCTATGACGCTACAAGCTTGGCACACCTGTATTTGGAGAGTTTCTCCCATTATTCTCTGCAGATTCTCTCAAGCTATTTAAGGTTAGATGGGGAGCGTCGCTGCACAGCTATTTTCAGCTCTCTCCAGAGGTGTTCGATTGGGTCCGAGCTCTGGCTGGGCCACTCAAGGACATTCAGAGACTTGTCCCGAAGCCACTCCTGCATTGTCTTGGCTGTGTGATCTTAGGGTCATTATCCTGTTGGAAGGTGAACCTTAACTCCAGTCTGAGTTCCTGAGCGCTCTGGAGCAGGTTCTTATCTTTCCCTCCATCCTGACTAGTCTCCCAGTCCCTGCCGCTGAAAGACATCCCCACAGCATGATGCTCCCACCGTAGGGATGGTGCAAGGTTTCCTCCAGACGTGGCACTTGGCATTCAGGGCAAAGCGTTAAATCATGTTTCATCAGACCAGAGAATCTTGTTTCTCATGGTCTGAGAGTCTTTAGGTGCCTTTTGGCAAACTCCAAGCGGCTATAATTTGCCTTTTACTGAGGAGTGGCTTCCATCTGGCCACTATACCATAAAGGCCTGATTGGTGGAGTGCTGCAGAGATGGTTGTCCTTCTGGAAGTTTCTCCCATCTCCACAGAGGAACTCTGGAGCTCTGTCAGAGTGACCATCGGGTTCTTGGTCACCTCCCTAACCAAGGCCCTTCTCCTCCCGATTGCTCAGTTTGGCTGGGTGGCTAGCTCTAGGAAGAGTCTTGGTGGTTTCAAACTTCTTTCATTTAAGAATGATGGAGGCCACTGTGCTCTTGGGGACCTTCAATGCTGCAGAAATGTTGTGGTACCCTTCCCCAGATCTGTGCCTCCACACAATCCTGTCTCGGAGCTCTACGGACAATTCCTTCGATGTCATGGCTTGGTTTTTGCTCTGACATGCACTGTCAAATGTGGGACCTTATATAGATAGGTGTGTGTCTTTCCAAATCATGTCCAATCAATTGAATTTACCACAGTTGGATTTCAAGACATAGAAAAAACAGATGAAGATGTGGCATTTTTTTTACAAAGTGAATACAACGAATTCTTTAATTTCATGAATGCCCAATGACATCTCAAGGATGATCAATGGAAACAGGATGCACCTGAGCTCAATTTTGAGTCTCACAGCAAAGGATCTGAATACTTATGTAAATGAGGTATTTCTGTTTGGTTTTTTTTTTTATAAAAATTTGCCAAATTTTCTACATACCTGTTTTCACTTTGCCATTATGGGGTATTGTGTGTAGATTGATAAGTACATTTTTTATTTAATACATTTGAGAATAAGGCTGTAACGTAACAGAAATTGTGGAAAAAGGGAAGAGGTCTGAATACTTTCTGAATACACTGTAATGCTATCCATTCAACTGTGTTCAGGTTTTACACCTTAGTTACAGTACATGTACCAAGTGTCCTCCTTACCTCGCTGTTGAGTATGAAAAGTATGGGTTTGAGTCATCAAGTGCTATTATGAAACCAGCCCATCAGTATATCATCAATGCCAATTCCTGATGGTAATGATAAGTTGTCAACATTCATTTAGTTACCCTATATTCGCACTCAGAACTATAACACAGTAATGAAGGAACATATATCATTTAATTTATAAATACACAAAACACATCTACCGTTCCATCCTGTGGTGGGGGCTGGAGTTGGGCACTCTCATTCACAATGCTGCAGGAGAGTAAGAGAGTAAGAGAGTGAGTGAGAGAGAGAGAGAGAGAGAGAGAGAGAGAGAGAGAGAGAGAGAGAGAGAGAGAGAGGGATATATAGGGAGAGAGGGAGAGCGAGGGAGAGAGGGATGCTCAAACAGAGAGAAAAATAACAGGCAATTATCAATCAAGACAACAGATTGGCGCGTTTAAAAAGGACCCATTCATTTCATACAGAAATTTGTGGTAGCAATTCAGCCAGCCAGCCAGCCCAACAACTCTGATTAGAATCCCCTGGAATTGTAAATTGCGCCTAATTAGGCTGTCACGGGTTCCAGCGACTCAGCTCTTCCTCACCTGCATGTGTATTAAAACTCATTAGCCTCCTTGTCTGAGACACCACTTGCATTAATTGCCATTGATGCCCCGGCCAACACACACACACACACACACACACAGCCGGCTCTCCAAGCGTCGTCGCGGGGTCGTTTCATGCACCCCTGCACAGAGTAGTTAGCAACATCATGGAAGTCCTCAGAGGATAACTTTCTTTCATTTTTACTACACTTTCACCTGCTTTCCTTTTTCTCTCTCCTTAGCCTGGAAGAGAAGAGGAGAGCACAGGAAAACACCCTGCTTCTGTACTCCTCTCTGTCCCCTCTAAAGGACAGGAAACCCTCTTAAAATCAATGTACCTGCAAATTTGGCATCTTCAATTATTGTGTACTGTGTCCTACTTTCAGCTCGGACGTTTGAGGGAGGTGATGGAGAGAACAGATGAAGAGTCCAGATTTGAAGCCAGAATGTAATAATATGTGCTCAACACATGGGATGTGTTAAGTAGGTACCAACAGGAGCAAACGTTTTCAAGTTGGTAAGCACTATCAGAATATTTATTGAGTGTTCTGTTTAATGTGTTCGCATTTTGCAACTTTGTACACTACTGAACAAGACCCGGATCATGTCTCTTATAGACCAGTGTCCTCGAGTTGGTTAGTTACTACAGTTATTGCTGCTTCACTGAATTGCTGGGGAAAACACCTGTCAGTGCAATGAAGTGTTCACTCCCTCGAGATGTCCTCCTTTAAAATACACCACAAACACACGTGTAACATCTGGGGCCAATTACACTATGATAACACTATGATAGTGCACCGTAATTTTAACATCTGGAAGACTGCAGTTCCTCTGTTGGCTGATTGTGGCCAAGCTGATCAGTATTGGAGCATTGCAGCACCAAGGGTGACCCGGGCATTCCTGCATCCTGGTTTCTCTATGGGCCCTCCTCTCACCACCCAGGCCCTCCCTCTGTCCTGCCCAGATTAATTACCCCCCTGTAATGCCTTTAGCTGGTGACAGCTGTGCGAAGCGGGTAGCCCGCTGATACATCCCCTTAAATGGCGTCCATCCGTCATCGCTGGCAATCAGAGCAGGCTGGGACCATCACACACACACACGAGCGCACGCACACACACACACACACACGCACGCATGCAGGCACACGCACGCACAAACACGCAGGCACACACACAGGCACACACATGCACGCACTCAGGCACGCACACACACACGCATGCACAAACACGCACGCAGGCACACACACACACAGGCACACACACGCACGCACTCAGGCACACACACACGCACAGAGATAACTGAATGGTGTGCGCTTTGCGCATGTGTTTGTGCGTGCCTGGCTGTCAGCAGCAGGACAATGATGTATGGAGGGGCTCAGTGGATGTGAGAGAAGGAGCAGAGAAGACATTGCTCTTCCTCTACACTGAGTGAACCCGGGCATGGCACTCATTGGAGTCAGAACGCTGTTACTGAGCCAGAACGCTGTTACTGAGCCAGAACACTGTTACTGAGACAGAACACTGTTACTGAGCCAGAACACTGTTACTGAGACAGAACACTGTTACTGAACCAGAACACTGTTACTGAGCCAGAACTCTGTTACTGAGCCAGAACACTGTTACTGAAACAGAACACTGTTACTGAGCCAGAACGCTGTTACTGAGCCAGAACACTGTTACTGAGTCAGAACTCTGTTACTGAGCCAGAACACTGTTACTGAGCCAGAACACTGTTACTGAGCCAGAACGCTGTTACTGAGTCAGAACTTTGTTACTCAGCCACCGTTTCAACTGTCTGTTATTTTAACTTTCTGAAGTGTGTCAAAGATTGATAGATCACACATGACTGTTCTGGTAATAGTTTATTGGAAGGGTACTAACCTACATAAGGACTTCATAGCACGTTCATAAGTTACACATAACGAATTCAGAAACAGTACACAAACATTAAATTCTTATGTATGAATGTGTTATAAGGCTGGATGTATTGGTTATGAATGTGTTGTGAAGTTCTTATGTCGGTACCCTTCAAACAAAGTGTTACAACGATGACTTCTGAGTTGAATTTGTTCTCTCTTGTTCTCTTTCCTAACATTCAGCAGTTGCTCTCCTTACAGTAATGAAATGACAGTTACTGATGGTTGCCATTAGGAAATGTTGGACATTTGTTTTTCCTCTCATATGCAAATGACAGGGGGCTGAATTCAGATTGAATCTCACGTAACAGTAAATTCAGTTGAACTGTTACGTTCACAAATATCATTTTTCACTGACTGACTATGAGCTGTTTTCTCTGTGTCGTGGCGTACGGGATGTACGATAAACACCATGGCTACTGGGTGACCATCCATTCCAATAAAAGTCTGTGCATGCTGAGTTAATTATATGTCTGTCTGTTTGTTTATTAGGCTCATGTGTGTCTATGCACTCTGATCCTATACTGTACATTCAACAAAACGGGATGAAACAAATCACTAGAACTTTACTGTTTGTGGCCTTGCATGCACATTATACTTCAGTATGTGAGGAGGGAGTTATCCCAAGCATGTTCTCACAGGCAAACATGCAGAAAAGTGAATCCAACATAATTAACAATTTCAACATAGATTAACAAGAGAGATATTTTACAGCCATAGGATGATGTCATGTATTTCTACACTGGAGCTGAAGGAGGAAGTGACTCGTGACGAGGTGGATACGAGCCGGATGCCACAGCGAAAAAAACAAACCAAGGGAGTTATGAGGAAGGAAATATCCCTCCCTATATCCCATCTATACGTGTGTGTGCATGCAAGAGGAAGAGAAAGGATTTGTGACTGAAAAGATTTTGAAGCCACTTATTTAACTGCAAATGTTTCATATAGGCCTCATACTCCTGTAAAAGCCCTTATGACAAACCATCATGCACACCTTGCTGCTTCTGTTGGTGTGATATGTTCAGGGCTCAGAAATCATTTTACAAATTCAAACAGATGTAGGAAACACTGATATATAAGTAATGTAAGAATACAGTACGACTACAAGAGTCTAATGACTATTCTTGATGGCATTGATACAAACATTCACATCTGTAGGGAGAATCACCTACTATAGGGAGCGCTAAAGAAGCAACATACTTGCCATGTGAGATGCATCTGTACAGGAAATGCAAATATACGTTTATTATTTTTCACCGTGACTATCATTAGAGTTCTTTGGCGGTCTAATCAATTCACTGACAGAACACACCCCGCGGGCGAAGGACCCCTACACTCACTGGCAGCCACAAAACTTTGTAGTCATCAGCCGCTTTGCTTTCCCTCTCTAATGACAGAAATTTCACCCCATGTAGATGAAGCACATCAGTGTCTCAACAATATTTTGTTTCTGCATCATTAATTTGCAGAGAGAGGCTTGCATAGCGGGAAAAACCCAATCGAATTAATTAGGAAGAATGGTAGGAAACGAAGTGTGGTTCCAAATGTTGCCCGTTTCCCTATGTACAGCACTCATTTTGACCAGAGCCCATACACATTTTGACTAAAACCTTATGGCCATAAGTGCACTATGGAGGGAATAGGGTGCCATTTTGAATGAAACCCAAGCTGAGGAATTAATCGAAGCGGTGTTGTTCTGCTAATGGACATGAAACAAACAACACCATTATTCTTTAGAGCTAGGCTGACTTGCTGATCTAACTATGTTGTAGGCCATTTCTGACTCTATTACAATGTACAGAACACATCTCCACCTTTTGAAATTGGGTTTAGATGAGAGAATTGAATTAGAAATTATAACCTAGGGAGGAACATAAAGAAAACAAAAAAGTATCTTTGATTATTCCACTGTGTTTTTGATTCTTAACGAGAACAGTCAGTGTAGATACAAATGTTTTAATCACTGGGAAGTTTAGGTGATGATATTCTACTCAACTTTATTCTATTCTATTATCCTAAAATATAGCTCCTCCTGGATATAGCTTATGCTCACAGTTGTGAGTAGCACTGCAGTCAAACCCAGTTAGTCATAGCAGTGTTGATGTGATTGGTATGACCCAAGGTATCACCCAAGGCTATAGTCTCATTCACCAGCTGCATGTATTACCCCACTTTCAGGATGGACCTCAAGGTCCGGCGCATGAGAGAGACTTTCCTGAGGTTAGCTGAAAGAGACCAGCTGTGGAGGATGTGGAGGAGAGGAGAGGGGAGAGGATGAAGGAGTGAGGAGGAAGGAGGATGAGGAAGGGGAACGAGAGGGGCCGTCCTACCTGAGGACAGCCAGCCAGACCTTCTCTCACCTGAGGACAGCCAGCCAGATCTTCTCTCACCTGAGGACAGCCAGCCAGACCTTCTCTCACCTGAGGACAGCCGGCCAGACCTTCTCTAACCTGAAGACAGCCAGCCAGACCTTCTTTTATCTGAGGACAGCCAGCCAGACCTTTTCTCACCTGAGGACAGCCAGCCAGACCTTCTCTTACCTGAGGACAGCCAGCCAGACCTTCTCTTACCTGAGGACAGCCAGCCATACCTTCTCTTACCTGAGGACAGCCAGTCAGACCTTCTCTCACCTGGGGACAGTCAGCCAGACCTTCTCTCACATCCTTTTCCTTTAATCTACTTTCACAAAAAATTGTGAAGCTCAATGTAAGACCTAACCCATGAAATTAACACCTCCAGCCATCTTCTCTGTGACGACTTCTGCTGAAGTCGGTCCTCCTTGTTCAGGCGGTGTTCGGCGGTCGACGTCACCGGTCTTCTAGCCATCGTCGATCCACTTTTCATTTTCCATTGGTTTTGTCCTTCAATCCCCCAATTACTTGTTCATTATTTAACCCTCTGTTCCCCCATGTTTGTTTGTGAGTGATTGTTTATTGTATTGCGGTCCGTTATTGTGGGCTTGGCATTATTTGATGTGTATTTGTTATTATTGTTGAGTAAATTGCTATTATTACTCATATCTGCTGTCCTGCGCCGGACTCCTCTACATCAGCTACACACAGATGCATTACAGAATCACTCACCCAACGATGGAGTCAGCAGGAGCAGACGTCCTCCCTGTGGCGGTAGAGGAACGCGTCCAGCAGCACGCGACCATGTTGCAACGTCTGGGCACCGCCATGGATCGCGTGCTGCAGACGATGGATCGATGGGAGAGAGAAGGACGTCTTCCAGCGCCTCCACCAGCCCCACTACAGCAGGCCACACTGTCCACCCCTCCTTCACCCGGTCCCAGCGGGATTCGGCTCACGCTCCCGAGGGAGTATGATGGGACGGCTGCCGGATGCCAGGGGTTCCTACTCCAGCTGGAACTCTACCTGGCGACCGTCCACCCGGCACCTTCGGGACGTGAATGCATGTCCGCCCTCGTCTCCTGCCTCTCAGGCAAAGCCCTGGAGTGGGCCAACGCCGTATGGAGTGAAGGAGACGCGGCGTTGGACCATTACGCAGAGTTCACAAGCCGCTTTCGGGCAGTTTTTGACCACCCGCCTGAGGGTCGAGCGGCGGGTGAACGTCTGTTCCATCTGAGGCAGGGGACGAGGAGCGCGCAGGATTTCGCTTTGGACTTCCGGACCCTGGCCGCCAGCGCGGGATGGAACGACAGGGCCCTGATTGATCACTACCGGTGCAGTCTGCGCGAGGATGTCCGTCGGGAGTTGGCCTGCCGAGACACAACCCTCATGTTGGACCAGCTGGTGTCCTGTCCATCCGGCTGGACAACCTGCTGGCTACCCGCAGACGTCCGGATCGGGGCCTGTCAGTTCCATACCCCAGCACCTCCGCTCCGACGCCCATAGAGCTGAGAGGTGCTGCGCCATTCCCTGCACAATCTGTGGCCGCAGAGGGCACACTGCTGGCCGGTGCTGGGGGGGTTCCTTAGGGAGTCGAGGCAGCAGGCAGGGCACTATCGTGTCACCCCAGGTGAGTTGGCACCAGGCTCACCCAGAGCCCCCTGTTGCTCACATGTATGTGTTTATAACATTTCCTGAGTTTTTCCCGCATTCCCAGCATATGGCGTTCGTAGATTCAGGCGCAGCTGGGAATTTTATTGACCGTTCATTTGACCATAGTTTAGGGATCCCCATTGTTCCTGTGGATATGCCATTCCCTGTGCACGCCCTAGATAGTCAACCATTAGGGTCAGGGCTGATTAGGGAGGCCACCACTCCACTAGGCATAGTTACGCAGGAGGGTCACACGGAGAGAATCAGTCTCTTCCTTATTGATTCTCCTGTGTTTCCCGTGGTGCTGGGCCTACCCTGGCCCCCTATTCCGTGGCAACAGAGGGATCTCAAGGGGTGGTCACGAAAGTGCTCAGGGAGGTGTGTAGGGGTTTCCATCGGTGCGACTACGGTGGAAAGTCCAGACCAGGTCTCCACCATGCGCATCCCCTCAGAATATGCCGATTTGGCTCTCGCCTTCTGTAAGAAGAGGGAGACTCAATTACCACCCCATCGACGGGGGGATTGTGCGATATATCTCCTGGTAGACGCAGCACTTCCCAGGAGTCACGTGTGTCCTCTGTCCCAGGAGGAGACGGCGGCTATGGAAACATATGTCTCAGAATCCCTGGGGCAGGGATACATTTGGCCCTCCACTTCACCTGCCTCCTCGAGTTTATTTTTTGTGAAGAAGAAGGATGGAGGTCTGCGCCCGTGTATTGACTATCGGGGTATCAATCAGATCACTGTGAGGTACAGCTACCCGCTGCCTCTCATAGCCCGTGCGATCGAGTCAATGCACGGGGTGCGCTTCCTCACAAAATTGGATCTCAGGAGCGCTTACAACCTGATGCGTATCCGGGAGGGGGACGAGTGGAAGACAGCATTTAGTACCACCTCAGGGCACTATGAGTACCTCGTCATGCCGTACGGGTTGATGAATGCTCCATCAGTCTTCTAGGCCTTTGTTGACGAGATTTTCCGGGACCTGCACGGGCAGGGTGTAGTGGTGTATATTGACGATATTCTGATATACTCCACTACACGCGCCGAGCATGTGTCCCTGGTGTGCAGGGTGCTTGGTCGACTGTTGGAGCATGACCTGTACGTCAAGGCTGAGAAATGTCTGTTCTTCCAACAGTCCGTCTACTTCCTAGGGCACCGCATTTCCATGTCAGGGGTGGAGATGGAGAGTGACCGCATTTCAGCCGTGCGTTGTTGGCCGACTCCCACCACGGTAAAGGAAGTGCAGCGGTTCCTAGGATTTGCCAACTACTACCGGAGGTTTATCTGGGGCTTTGGTCAGGTAGCGGCTCCCATTACCTCACTGCTGAAGGGGGGACCGGTGCGACTGCAGTGGTCGGCTGAGGCGGACAGGGCTTTTGGTCACCTGAAGGCTCTGTTTATATCAGCTGCCGTGCTGGCTCATCCGGATCCCTCTTTGGCTTTCATAGTGGAGGTGGACACGTCCGAGGCTGGGATAGGAGCCGTGCTCTCTCAGCGCTCGCATACGCCACGAAGCTCCGCCCCTGTGCCTTCTTTTCGAAGATGCTCAGCCCGGCGGAGCGAAACTATGATGTGGGGGACCGGGAGCTGTTGGCTGTCGTCAAGGCTCTGAAGGCGTGGAGACATTGGCTTGAGGGAGCGAAACACCCTTTTCTCATCTGGACTGACCACCGCAATCTGGAGTACATCCGGGCGGCGAGGAGACTGATCCCTTGCCAGGCAAGGTGGGCCATGTTCTTTACCCGTTTTGTTTTCACCCTGTCCTGCCGACCAGGTTCCCAGAACGCTAAGGCAGACGCACTGTCCCGGATGTATGACACAGAGAAGCGGTCCATGGATCACACTGAGGTTCCTCCGCCCCCTCTGGACATCGAGGGGGCCCCGGCGTTGGGCGAGGGGCCTTCAGGCGTCGGGCGAGGGGCCTTCAGTACCTCGTGGAGTGGGAGGGGTACGGTCCAGAGGAGAGATGCTGGGTGCCGGTGGAGGACGTTCTGGACCCGTCGTTGCTGCGGGAGTTCCACCGTCTCCATCCGGATCGCCCTGCGCCTAGTCCTCCGGGTCGTCCCCGAGGCCGGTGTCGGCGCGCTGCTGGAGCCGCGCATCAAGGGGGGGGTACTGTCATGACTTCTGCCGAAGTCGGTCCCTCTCCTTGTTCGGGCGGCGTTCGGCGGTCGACGTCACCTGTCTTCTAGCCGATCCACTTTTCATTTTCCATTGGTTTTGTCCTTGTTTTACACACCTGGTTTCAATCCCCCAATTACTTGTTCATTATTTAACCCTCTGTTCCCCCATGGTTGTTTGTGAGTTATTGTTAATTGTATTGCGGTCCGTTATTGTGGGCTTGGCATTATTTGACGTTTATTTGTTATTATTGTTGAGTAAATTGCTATTATTTCTCATATCTGCTGTCCTGTGCCTGACACCTCTACACCAGCAACACACACCAGACACATTACATTCTCTTCCTGCTACCAAGAGGGGTGATTTCTTCCTTCACAGAATGAATAGATCCCCTTTTTAACTTTTCACAGATAGGTTTTTCTCTTTATTTCACGTTAAACTTACGTGCCACTATCTTCAAAATGGTTTTGGAACATGACTAAGACAGTATTGAGACAATGACAGTATTGACAATAATGGAATTTGATGGACATTTTCTAGTAATTGGATGGACAGATTGTAGGCCTACTTGGATATACATTCTCACTATTTTGAGAAGAAATAAGTCCCCCATTGTGACAGTTGTGATAGTGTTGTCTGAGTTGGAGTGTTGAGATTACGAGGTTAAAAACGTTTTACCACAGAAGGTCTGGGAGACTAGCGGTCATAATCCACCCACTGGAACTGCAAGAGGCTTTAAAATATAAAAGCAAACACCTCAAAACACTGTGTCTCAGCACCGCCCTCTTTACCATGCCATGTCATAGCAGGGTGAGACTCATGTCACTGATGAATTCTATTCATGTTTCTTCTTTTGCAGAGGTGGGTGTTTCCCAGGGTTAGCCAAGCATGCTAATCCATGATCATTATTTTAAATTGGCCGTGTCATAAATCAAACATTACTTTCATGTCATATTGTCTTCCAATAGGAAGGCCACTCCATGACTGTCGACGAGGATGGGAGGAGATCAATCAAGTCAAGACCTTTAGCAGACCAAATCAAACCCTGACTGTAATACTGCGTATGTACAGGTATATAGAATAGGGTAAAGGCAGTTAAGGCACTCTAACTCTGTACACATACCTATTTTATATGGAGAATAGAATTATTGCTAAATTAGCATTGTTAGCGTTTGTTACTCGTCATCACAACTGTTGTTTAGCGTTTTCGCACTTTTTGTTTTATTACTACATCCCACAATATATTGAACATCTTGTTCAACATCTGCTGACACTTTAATCTTGCATTTCCAAAGTTAGATACCAGTGAATACCAATGTATGCTGAACGTACTGTCCCTATGGCTATTCTACTTTTTAAAAGCACCGGAAACAGCCAGCCAGGGGTAAATCTAGTTGAGAACACTAAAGAACCAGCAGCAGCTTCTGAGTCACACAAAACGATTCCCTGGTCGTACCCAGCGAGCGCCCAGCTTTCATCCTCCAACCTCTGTATGAAAACCCTAATCAGTGAGCCTGATTGCAGTGAGTGGCCTTTTGTAGCGTCTTTAATCCAGTGAGTGTTTTAATTTAAATTCTAGTCCAGGACGGGGGCTGCTATTTACAGCTGCAGGATAACGAGGTGTAATCTGGCCTCCGTTCGGGGTGCGGGAGGGGTGCCAAGAAGGGGTGAGGCGGACTCTCTTTAAACACGCCATGTGATGAGCCTTTGATTGGTAAAGCAAGATACCAGGCTATTTTGACAATACAGGGAGCGAGAGAGACAGAAAGCTGGAGAGTAGAGAGAGAAAGAGAGAAAGAGCACTAATTAAACAATCAGGCCGGTTGAGTGTCCATTAATGATGTCATTGTTATGCTAATTGCACCCTTTGTGTTCCGGAGCACATCAGAACTCTCGTCAAGTAGCTGTGTGCTCTGATTATCAAAGGCTGCTGGTGATTTGTTTGGTTTGGAAACTTTCTGCTTTCTGCAATCCACTATTCAGTTCATACGATTGCCCCAAGTTGATGTCTTTACTGTCGATAATGGTACGTGTCTTCCATTCTAACAGGTGTTCATTACTTGCGATATACTGCCATTTATTAAGTTTATATTAAGAAGATTTACTGTACTTTATCAGCCTTGTCCACTTCCTTCATGATTGACGTCAGTGGTTGTAGAGACATCTTACAGTTGGCTGCTCTTGATGATTATCCTTTCTTGAGGGTTCGATACCCAGTCAGTCACAAATCTGCTTGCACAAGGCACCAGTGACAATGTAAACTAGTCAAAGATGTGCTATTTTTGTCTCTCCTTCTCATGTAGCTAAAGCATTAAGAGCTGGATGTAATGCCACAATCTCACCATGGTTGTCAAATAACGACGAGCTCCTAACCCCCGTACCACAAGGCAGAACAATACAGTTAGTCCAGCTTCAGCAGATCGTCTCTCTCTGTAAAGTGATACTGAGGATGCTGCTGGTAAGACTGATTGTGATTAAACTGAATTCAACAAATCGATTTCACAGATATTGTTAGCCACTCAGTTGTAGTCGTTACGGTAACATCTTTATCCCGGCGTTAGTTAGCAGGTGGGGAGAGCCTGATAACATAGCGGGAGGGTTCCGGTTGCTTTCATGCCCAGTAGAAAATAAATGAAATAATGAATCATGGGACAACACACACAAGCCTGCATTAACAAACACATACACACCTCCATTCTCTCTCTGCCTGGTCTTTAGGGAAGGCGGAAGGAAGCTGGCTGGTAATATTGCTGGTGATTTTATCTGTCTTAGGAAGGTTATTACTGCTGCTGCTTGATAAACACATCACTGAACGATGCGCTCCACACAATAGGCTCTCTTATACATTCCCGTTGATGCAGTTGTCCATTGGAGGGGAGGCAGCGTCCATTATTCAGTGCTCTGATGATGAGAGTTGTCTAGGCTTCAGCGGCTATAGCTTTAATATATTCTTGTAACGTGAAGAAGATAAGATGTCGATACCTTTCCACCTTTCTCTGCTCTCCCTTCAGTGATAGATAACTGACATCTCTCACCAACAAGGCCCCTGCAACAACCGACACCAGTATAATTATTCCCCTCCAGCCATACCTTGAATAATGGTTCTTACCCCATCCCTTCAGCCTATAGAAAAAAGTATTTTGAAGTCTCTGGTCTTGAAGAAGCAGTTCAAACAGCAGCTAGCCATGGCCTGGTCTTTTCTCTAGTCCATCTTCTCTCTCTCTCTCTCTCTCTCTCTCTCTCTCTCTCTCTCTCTCTCTCTCTCTCTCTCTCTCTCTCTCTCTCTCTCTCTCTCTCTCCCCCCCTTTTCCGCCCCCTCCCCCCTTTTCTCTCTCGCTCCCTCTCTCTTCATTCCTTCTGTCCCTCTCCCAGGACATCAAGAGAGATTTCCTGCAGCTTATCTATAAAGGACCAGGATGAGCCTCAGCTACTGAGCGAAACAATTACTCACAGCTGTTCCCTATCTGTTCCACCGTGAGCAATTCCACTTCATGAGCACATGCCAACACACACACACACACAACACAACACAACACGTGAAGTCGCGAACACACACACATACATGAACACACACACACACGTGATGTTGCAAGAACACATACTGTATGTGAACATACACACCAGAAATGTCTAAAGCTATTCAATTTCTCCATTGATATATCAGGGGGACTTTTGATGTATCAATATTCATTTTTGTGTCCACTCGATGTGAAGAGTAATTATTAGGTAATTATTTGAACGTCTCTTCAGGTTCACCCTATCTTTCTCCTGTTCCCAGGCAGACAGTGATAATACATTGAGTTGTGAACAACGGCTCACTATTCAAGAAGATACATGTTCTGCTAACACCATGAGACATCTTAGTCATATGATAACTTTGGGCATAACATATGGAGTAATCTCGTCCCTTTGTCAAACCCTTCCTCTTTAAAAATCAAGATGTTGAGATTTCACCAAGAAAGATTTGACCTGAACTTTGGAACCATTTCTGTCTCCATCTCCTCCTCTCTCTCTTTCTCCATCTCTCTCCCCCTCTCTCTCTTCCCTGGTGCACCAACTCTTTTAAATGAGCAGCAGTCAGTTTATCATCCGATTAGAGCTTCCTGGTTCCTAGAGCTTCCTTGCCCACCAGGGGAGTGAATGGACTGCTGAATCACCTAAGTCAGTCACACACGCAGTTCCGTCTGCTCGGGGGAAACCTGGTTTTCTATCTTAGTTCACTAACTATTGAAACACCTCAACATAGTCTCTGATACATTTAGATCTACAGTAGAAGGGAAAGGGGGATACCTAGTCAGTTACACAACTGAATACATTCAACTGAAATGTGCTTCCGCATCTCACTCAGCCCTCTGAATCAGAGAGGTGCGGGGGACTGCCTTAATTGAAGTCAGCTGCGCCCAGGGAGCAGTTGTTGTTGGGGATTAACTTCCTTGCTCAAGGGAAGATTTTTCCACCTCGCTGGCTCAGGGATTAGAACCAGAAACCTTTCGGTTACTGGCCCAAAGCTCTTAACCACTGCCACCGTGTATTGATAGTGTGGTTACTGTGGTTAAATATCAACACAATACCTCAAAACTCTGACCAACTCAAAGCTTATTTAAACTCTGACCAACTCAAAGCTTATTTAAACTCTGACCAACTCAAAGCTTCTTTAATAAACTCTGACCAACCCAAAGCTTATTTAAACTCTGACCAACCCAAAGCTTCTTTAAACTCTGACCAACTCAAAGCTTCTTTAAACTCTGACCAACCCAAAGCTTCTTTAAACTCTGACCAACCCAAAGCTTCTTTAAACTCTGACCAACCCAAAGCTTCAATACTAACCGATAACTAAAAAAGAAAATCAAGTGGTATTTTCAAGTATTTATGGAAGTTAGCCTACTTCACTACTGAACTTGCTCTAGGAAACGTAACCTACATTACCATCATGTTGTGATTCCTCACCATAGCTAAGCAGCCAGTCAGCCTTCCTTCCCCTGGGTTGATCATGTGACTGAGGAACGACAGGAGCTGGTAATGCAATAATAATCTGATAATCTTCACTGTAATTAAACAGATGGAACCAGATCTTTACTGAGCAGAGTTAGAAAAAGCCACATGCTCCCTGAACGTGCAATGACGTCTTTACTGTGAAGCTTGGCAGTTCCCTGATGGAATGGGGTCTTTCCTGCTACTGCTAGAGTTGGCAACAATTTCCCTGAAGCCACAGCAAGAGATGTTTACTTAAAGTTTACTTAAACCTGTGTAGGAGGCAAGGAGGAGAAGCATGGTGTCTGGAGAGATCACTTGACACTGAACCGGGAGAGACTCTTCCAAAGCAAACACATCATTTAAAAATGCCTAAAACATAACTGTAGGGTTGAAGAGAGATACATGTAGTCAAATCAAATGTTATTTGTCACATGTGCCAAATACCACAGGTGTAGACCTTACCGTGAAATGCTTACTTACAAGCCCTTAACCAATAAGGCAGTTCAAGAAATAGAGTTAATAAAATATTTACTGAATAAGTAAAAAAAAATATCTAATCATACAAAAAGTAACACAATAAATGAACATAACAATAACGATGCTATATAGAGGGTGTACCGGTACCGAGTCAATGTGCGGGGGTACAGGTTAGTTTACTGTATATGTCGTTTTTTTTATTAATTATTTATTTTACATTATTAAATTGACCTCAAAAGACATGTTCTGAAGTGGACAATGTGTCACAACTTCCGCCGAAGTCAGTGCCTCTCCTTGTTCGGGTGGTGTTCGGCAGTCGCCGTCACCGGTCTTCTAGCCATCACCGATCCACTTTTCATTTTCCATTTGTTTTGTCTGTGTTTTCCACACCTGGTTTCAATTCCCTCAATTACATGTTTTGTATATAACCATCTGTTCCCCCCCCATGTCTTTGTGTGGGATTGTTCTTTGTAGTGCTTGTGCACATACTATACTGGTGCGTTACGGGCTATTTTGTGCCAATGTACTCTCGTTTTGTTTGAACCATTGGGTTGTTTAAATAAACGACTAAGTTTTATTACCCAGTTTTGCTCTCCTGCGCCTGACTTCTCTGCAACCAGTTACGCAACCCCTACACAATGGTTGCCACTGTAAGGTTGGATTTTGTATTTTTTCTCAGCATGAAGCAAGAGACTGTGTGAGGGGGAAAAACACATTTAGAAATCTGCTAATCTAAATCTGAAAACGGCTGATAAAAATGGCTGAAAACACAGAAGCCTGGTGAGCATTCAAAGCCCTGGCAAGTAGATCCTTTGAAGCTCACCACAGAAACCAGGCTGAATACTTTATCAACAGAAACAACCAACCGACTGGCCTGGAATTCATAAATGGTTAACACACACACACACACGCACACACACACTCACACCAAACGAGAGAGCGCCGCTGGCCACCGCCGTCAACAGTGGGTATTTACAGAAACAATGGCACTCTGATCAGAACATTGATTACACTGAGTCCCTCTTTTGTCCCACCATTGGCAGCCCACTCTCCCCACTCTCTCCATTCCTATCATTTTAATTAATTCTGTGATATTTCCGAAGTCTGGGCTGTATATACCTCTAATGAGAAATCTCATCAAAAGATGCTGAAGCCAGGCAATTTGAGACGGCGGCTGGCATGATACACAGGCAGCGCTCTCTGTCTCTCTCCTTCTCCTCTCCTCTTAAATATATTTCTTAATCATCGTCGCTTCACGTGCTGCGTGTGTCCCTTTTCCCAATCTGAAAGTGCTCTTGTACAGCCTGCTAGAAGTACCTGTGGGTTTGGTGTGTGTGTGTTTCTGTGATGTTGTGTTTTGGTCTTTTTGGTCTTTTAAGTGATTTGCGGTTGTTGTGAACTCAGAGGCATCATGCCCAAAGGGGGCACAGGGGCACGTGGCCCCTCATATTTGTCATTAAAAAACATTTAAAAAAAACGTACGTTCATACAAAAAAAAAATCATAAAAATGTTAAATTAATTACTAAACTGAGGCAAAGAGCATTAAGTAGTTCCTTCCGAGGTGCACGGATCCGTCAGTAGAGGAGAGGGTAGAGCAGAGACAGAAGAGACCTCTGGCTCCCTCATTTTACATTTTTAAATGAAATTCAATGAGCTATGTAGACCAGACCCAGCTGCTATTGCATTGGTGTCCATGGGAGAGCAACCCCCTTAAGTAGACCGGAACTTACCTTTTTTATATGGTAAATGGCCTATTAGAGCATATTGGATGCCTGTCATTCATATTCCATTCAGCCAGTTCAATGAAACATCGATAGGTTTAGGCTACTACATGATACTCAAATTTTCCCTATACCCATCATGAGGTTGCTACAACCTAGCTAATGAATAAAAGTTTATAACGTAGGTGCACATGTCGAGAGACAAATTGGAGTAATCAAGGTGACAGACAGTGACACATTCAATACCGCCTTGCACAATCTTGCCTGCATCTGGCTGATGTAGGGTATACTCATTTGTCCAAACAGTAGCAATACGTCTCCATTTCTATTGGACAAATTCAGGTAGGTCTATCCCTGTTTAGTTCCATTTGTTTCAATTAAAGAACGTTTTTCAACAGAATCGGTGGAATGAATACACCCCTGATCACTCGCACACACAGTTCACTTCATAGCAGCCACATACAAACATCATCATTACTTTGCTCTCCTCCTCTCAACTTTTATCTTCGATTGTGGACTTCAGTGCAAAACACAACAGCTGTCTGTGACCAGACAAAAAAAAAACTCTCCAAGCCAAACCTTAATACCATAACCACTAACCGCCACACAAAGCCTACATGTCACAATATTAGATAACGTCAAAGTCAACATAGCTACTAGAACCTCTCTCTCTGAGCCGAGTGTTTGAGTAAGCTAAATTGGCTAGCTTTGTTAACTAGCTAAGTAAGTAAAAGTTAAAGTAAAACAATTTTAAATAAATATAACTAGCTCTCGCTCTCTCTCTGCTGCTTCTCCTTAATTTTTTATTGTATTTGTTCAAAACTGTTCAACTATTGTCTTTCTGTCTCTTTGAGTCAACTTCTCACCACATTTTATGCACTGCAGTGCTAGCTAGCTGTAGCTTAAACTTTCAGTACTAGATTCATTCTCTGATCCTTTGACTGGATGGGAAAGATGTCCGTTCATGCTGCAAGAACTCTGATAGGTTGGAGGACATCCTCCGGAAGTCGTCATAATTACTGTGTAAGTCTATGGAAAAGGTTGAGAAGCATGTTTTGTATTGAAGTCAGTGTACCACGATGAGAACAGAAAATAGCTGGTGCTACCCTACAGAGTGCTGTTGAGGCTACTGTAGACTTTTATTGCAAAACAGTGTGTTGTAATTGGTTATTTAGTGACATGAAAATATATTTAGTATAGTTTTATCTAAAAATTATAACTTTTTTAATGTTTCACAATTTTTTTTTCTCCAGAAATTCACTGAATAGGTTGGTCTTCCCCTTCCTCATCTGAGGAGCCTCCACTCATATGCATTGTATTTCCAATTTTGGACTGACCAATGAGGTATTTTCAAATACATACAACTGAAAAGTTTCACATCACAAAATTTTGACTTGAAATCTTTTAGACATCAGAGTAACCTTGAGGGAATCTTATTTGAGTCAGAAAAGGATGTTCATATGATAGGTAAGATATACAGAACCTTGCAGAGAGCATATCCGAAAAAATATAAACTATTGGAACCAAGACTTAAAAAGAGCTGATGTTGGCACAAGATGGAGGGAATGTTAGAGTATCATTTTTGATCAAGCTAGCTATGTAGCCTATTGGTTCATTCTTGATGAATAAATAAAACAAAAATGTTTTGTTGTTTCTCTGTCATACTACTAGCCACCTAGCAATTTTATGAAGTTGGCTTTAGCTAGCCAGGTAGATACGTTCCCAATCTCCCAACCTCATAAGTAACTACCAAGAAGCAATTTCAGGCTATAGCTGGCATGCCTGCTGGCAAGGTTGGTAGACTTTAGAAAAGCAATCAATCACTAAATGTACTGAATAAAAGTCGCATTCCTTTCTATCTTTTATGCATAGAAGCATATTTAGTTTCTTAAAAAAAATAACCACCAGTCAGGAGGATACAGACAGTGTTAAGAGTTACGCTTAGAAATGCTGAAAAATATACATATTTTTTTTACATAGAATTAAGGATAGTGATTGTGGATCTCGATTGCAGGAAAAAGTTGTTCCAGGTGTTTGAAAAAGAGCACACCCCAGTCATCCTCACGTACCTTGTGCCTCCATGACGCCCCTTTGTGTATTGGTAGCCATCTCATTGACTTTAATCAGCCATCCATCAAAGTGACAGCGGTCTAAGAATAAAGGTTTTCAATTAGCTAGTTAATTAAACTGCCTTCTTCTGTCTACCTGCATGCGCACACACACACTCACCCACACACACACACACACACCCAAACACACACACACACACACACACACAGACACATAGTAATCTGACTGTTCCAGTCTGCCTGCACTGCTCAATCAAGGAGCAAATAAAGGCAGTCAACAATGTAATTATTAGTTTTTCTGTGCAGTTTGGAAAAAAAGATTTTTTTTCATCTCAAGGAGCTGTGAAAGTTTCCCTTTGCTGTACGTCTGATGCCTAAGGTATTTCATAAAGCAAATGAGGCGACGTTAAACACAACAACACATTTTGCTTTCCACTGGTGGATCCACCCCACTCAGTGACATTCAGAGAAATCACATTACTGCTTTTCATTCTCAAACGGCCACGTCCTTAAGCTAGTGTTGCTATGCTCTCTAAAAATGAACTTATCCAATCACATTTTTCTTTCTTTTCTTTCATATATGAATTCATTTGAAAATAGTGCAACACTGGACTCTCAATATTGATTAAAAGTGCACTCTAAACATGGTCTCTTGTTCATATAAATTCATAACTGACTTTATAATGGCAGCCTTAAGTTTCAGGCTTGGTAAAGAGATTTTAGTGGACCTGTTGGTAAAGCAGGGGATATTTTGGACATTGTCTTGACAAAGAGAGTCGAAGGTAACACGGGCCGGGATTAACTGTAGTCAAGGTTAAAGTCACAAATTATTAATAGAATACAATGAAGCTGGGATTCATTCAAAGGCTCGTTTGAAACCGACAATGTACCTTTTAAGGCAATTTCCCAAAGTTTCGCAAAGATCGCATTCATGGTAAATGAAGATGTTGGCTCAAGTGTAAATTACCTCTGTAGTGCAGTCTGAAAAGTGCTTTTGAATTCATCCTGACCAGAGTCCTCTTCATATTATTGCAATCAGTGCTTCCAAGCTGACAAAAAAAGAGTTGCACTTTTTAATATTGTATTCCTATGAAGTGGGAGTATAAAATTGCTTTAATAACAGTACATTCTAATTAGCTAATGTATTTACTCCCTAAGGGACCATTCTGCTCCACTTTTATCTGTGATTGTATTTAATATGTTTCATGTTTTATCACTATATGCGGCTATAGGGCTGGGTGTTTACATGCCCATAGCAAAACAGTAACTTCTATGTGGTGGCTTGATTAGTAATACTGTTCTGAAGGAACAATCACACGCAGGCACAAACACACGCGCGCACACACACACGCACACAAACACACACACACACACACACACACACACACACACACAAACACACTCCGAGGCAGACCTGAAAATCAAACACACTGATTTTGGCTTCTCATTTGTGTTTCCATTTTGTTCCTTTTCCTTCTGGAATATGTCTTGCCTCAAACATGGAAATATGATTATCTGATTGAGTATTCAGTTAATAAACAACATAATGTACATGCGTGAGCCTCCATTATGCAAAGCAACACGAGGTTGTAATGATGGAACAAAATATGCTTCTGATTTGATGTGCTTGAAGCTAGATAAAAGCATGGCAGCAAAGAGGCTGTTTGGTGGGGTGCATTGCTCCAGGACTTGGGCAGTACATGGAGAGTTAAAATACAAAAGAGTGGGAGGGTGGGAGGGAGAGGAGGATGAGGAGGGTGAGCACTCAAGGGGGGTGAGTGTGTGTCAGTCAGTAATGCCATCTGCAAGAACCTGTTTTCCACCCACCCACACGTGGTCCAATCAAATATGAAGGAACAGCCATCGGTGCTCTGAGACTACCCGCCTCCTAGCCGCTGAACTGGGACACTTGTTCATCCTCCCGTCCCACATACACACACGCACACACAAGCACACACACACACATACTCCACCATCTCTTGAGTGTAATCAATCTCTGGATCGATGCAGAGAGATCTAACCAGCCAGGCGTGAACGGTAACGTGTTTTAAATAGAATGTATTGGAAATTGGATAATATTCCATTTATTTTAAACAAGTCTTCAGATAGGCCTACTGTACAATTAGACATTTGATACAGTAATGTGTTTTTAAAAGGAGAGATGTGGTGTTTTTGTTTATCAGGAAATGATATTTTGTGATGTGATGCTTTTGTCTCTTTGGTCCCCAGACTCCCCTCCACCTAAAGGAGACTTTGATTACTTATTCCTGGTTTAAAATGTTAACGGCAAACACATTGTATAACATTCAATTAATAATTAATCTGAGAGTTAAGTAATTAAAACAGATTAAGCAATTGCCTATTTGGCTTTCTTTAAGCTGTGGGCTATTAGTACTTTAATTAAAGTTCACTTTGAGATAAATTCCTTTTAAATGTTCCATTTCTGCCAGGCAGAGTCCAGCCTTTGGCATACTGGTTCATACTAACTCTAGACTAAATTAATTTGTCTGGGTAACTTTTGAATTACATGCATAACTAGTGTTTCTTAGCCACTATTTGTGATTGTCTTTAATAATGGTTCTGTAATGACTTCATAAAAAGCACTAGCCTATACAAATAACAATTTATCGATTGATAAATTACGCCTATAACAATACTAAACAGTCATGAGGGATCGATCGTTGGTTTATGATCCATTGAAACAAATAATTCAAATTCTCATGTCTCTTTCACTCCACAGGAGGTTGGTGGCAAGTTAATTGGGGAGGACGGAATGATATCAAATACATCCAACACATGGTTTCTATGTGTATAATACCTTTCCATTCGCTCCGTTCCAGCCATTATTATGAGCTGTCCTCCCCTCAGCAGCCTCCAGTGCTCCACTCATCCCTCTCTCCACTATTTATCTACCATCCCTCCCCCCAGTTCTTTTAAACGTCTCTCCTTCTCTCTCTGTTCTAAATGTAAGATATACTAAGTGAGGTTATCATGGCTGCAGCTCTACTCAGCCTAGTCCGATCACTTTTGATTATGAGGAGCTTTTGTCCTGCTTAAGTTCTCAGGCTCCATCCCTAGTCTTGCATTGTCTCTCCTCCAGCATCTTCAACCAGGCAGTAAATTGAAAAGAGTAGAAACGGAGGGAGAGACGGAGGGAGAGATGGAGTGAGAGATGTAGTGAGAGACGGGATGAGAGACAGAGGGAGAGAGTTGAAAGCAGCTGCAACAAAATCGACGACGCTGGATGAGCTGCCTCCTGTAATTACCCAGAGTGCGATTCAGCAGAAGCACCTAGGTTCAGGGACAGTTAAGAATACCCACGCTCACTAATGTGCTCTGCTCACTTGTTCCTAGCCATTGGACATATTCCCCATATTCAGACAGTCTACTGCTTATACTATCACTACTGCCAGACAATAGTTACTCATAACACTTAAAGATGCACTATACAGAAATCGATCTGCCATTTCCTGGTTGCTAAAATTCTAATAGTTTGCAAAATCTCAGTTTGTGACAAAACAAGCAAGTATAGTGTAGAAAATCATTGTACCATCTAAACAGCTGTGAAGTATATTTTCCATTACCAAAAATATTTTATAGTTTTTTACAAAACCGAAGGTAAAATACGCAAAAACGAAACTTAAGAACGGGAAGCATAAAAATACCGCACAAAGAGCAGATCTACCGCTTCTTAGATTTGCTTTCAATGAGAATGACAGATCTATAACATACATTTCTATGGGAGTTTGGTTAGCCAAAAAGTTACATATTGCTGCTTTTTTAAGGCATATTCACACAGGCAAAAAACAGCATGGTAGCATAATAATGTAGAACCTGAAGCAATGCTGTGACAGCATTTATGGTGGATCAGCAATGTAAATATCACTTTATTCAGACTTTAACTTCATAAGAAAATGGAATTCAACCTTGTCCAATGTATCCCATCTTGCACCTGTTACTGTGTGTGTCTGAAAGCCGGATGTAAAAAGTGGGAGATATCAGTAACTTCCTGCCTCCGTCAGTCGTTAAAGTTCCCCATGTATCCACAAGGTCCCCCAAGGTCAGAGTTGTGTAGCTAGCCGTTCAGAAATGGACGATAGATCTCTCAGTAGCGATGATAAATTGTGTGGTGACGAGGCAAGCGTTCCTGAAGATAAACACCAGCGTCACCACAGATACAGCCCTTTACAGCCTGGGGGGGAGTGATTAAAGGACTTTGTCCTTACTCATATCCACCTTCCTCTACCGCTCCTCTCCCTTATCCTCACCTCTGGTCTCTCTCTGCATTTTGCTGCTGCTCCCTGTCACCCTGACAACACTGAATGCTGTGATCTCTCTCTCTCTCTCTCTCTCTCTCTCTCTCTCTCTCTCTCTCTCTCTCTCTCTCTCTCTCTCTCTCTTTCCCTCTTTCTATTTCTCTCTCTCTCTCGCTTGTCTCTATCTTTCTCTCTTTTTTTCTTTCTCTCTCTCTCTCGCTCTCTCTCTCTTCTATTTAAAGAGTGATGTACCAAACAAATGGTCATGTATAATCTGAACTGCCAGGCAGGGGGTTTGGTTATCTTTGACTTATTGATTCTCAATGGGGACAAGGGTTGGAGTTCTGTTATCTCTGTGTTTCATATCTTTATAAATGTGTCTGGATTCTAAAATGAAAATAGTTAAAACAGAGGTGACATTTACTCAGACTTAACAGGCGAATAATGACACGAGGCTGACACATTCATTTGCCAATGTACATCTTTATGTCTGTTCCCCTTCACTTTCCCTCTCTCCCTCCATTTCTCTCTCTCTCCCTCTCTCTCCCTTTCTTTCACGCTCTCTCTAAAAAATGTCTACATTTTGCTTCATGGCATCCAAATAGCTGCTTGAAAACCAGGAAACCCAATGGATGTTGTAAGTTTCTGAAGGCGTAGAACATCAAATGCTTCAAGGAGAAGTACAAAGCATTGTCTGACTTTGAACTTTCGTCAGGAGAACAGGTGCTGGTTGAAGTTCAAAGTCACCTCTCCTTCTCAGTTGTGAAAAAAATAAGAAGAAAAAAGACAGAGGTGTAACTGTAGCAGCACACCACACAGACAGAACTACAGACAGGACTACAGACAGGACCACAGACAGGACCACAGACAGTACCACAGACAGGACCACAGACAGGACTACAGACATGACAACAGACTGGACTACAGATGGGACTACATACAGGACTACAGACAGGACTACAGACAGGACTACAGACAGGACTACAGTCAGGACAACAGACAGGACTACAGACAGGACCACAGACAGGACTACAGTCAGGACAACAGACAGGACTACAGACAGGACAACAGACAGTACCACAGACAGGACTACAGACAGGACTACAGACAGGACTACAGGTAGTACCACAGACAGGACTACAGACAGGACTACAGACAGGACTATAGACAGGACTATAGACAGCACCAGACCTCAAACACTGGAGACAGGTTGAGTCTAACAACAGACAGGACTACAGACAGGACTACAGACAGCACCAGACCTCAAACACTGGAGACAGGTTGAGTCTAACAACAGACAGGACTACAGACAGCACCAGACCTCAAACACTGGAGACAGGTTGAGTCTAACAACAGACAGGACTACAGACAGCACCCGACCTCAAACACTGGAGACAGGTTGAGTCTAACAACAGACAGGACTACAGACAG
>QNTS01001165.1:273876-293788 GCA_003317085.1 Hucho hucho
AGCTGTGTGTTGCTACTAAATATACCACAGCTGTGTGTTGCAACTAAATATACCATAGCTGTGTGTAGCTACTAAATATACCACAGCTGTGTGTAGCTACTAAATGTACCATAGCTGTGTGTAGCTACTAAATGTACCATAGCTGTGTGTAGCTACTAAATATACCATAGCTGTGTGTAGCTACTAAGTTTACCAGACTGTAGCTGTGTGAAGCTACTAAATATACCATAGCTGTGTCTAGCTAATTAATATACCATACTGTAGCTGTTAATATACCATACCGGCATTATGTATCTGTTACTGTGCCTGCTCTTTACTCAATGCCATCCTGGATTAAATAGACTGAATGATCAATAGGTGAGTGAATTATCTTCGCCTTATGCCCTACAATTTGCAAACACTCCGACAAGACCATCATGTCAGTACCACCAGGAACTTGGTCTCTCTTCGCAATTACATTTGTACCACTCTCAAACGCAACTGGACCTTCACTTGATGGCATACTTCTAACATCTCAAACTATTGAATTACTTTTTTTCTGTGTCGAAAGACAGCTTGTTTTATTGACAATGGTGCTGGCTCCGCCAAGTCCTCACGCATTGGGCAACTGAGATATATTGTTAGGCTTTTATTGTTGATCTCTGCTAATGTGCAACCAAACCCTGGACAGGTAGATACCATGCAATCGACTCCCTAGGATTTTTAAAACAGAGCAAGTTTTGGCCTCTTGCATGTTAATGTCAGAATTCTATTTCCAAAGATAGACATGATTAGAATATGGGCCAATATGACAAATGCAGACATAATGGTTTTATCAGAAAGTTGGCTAAAGAAATCTGTGTAAAAGAACTTGATTACTATTGATGGGTACACGGTTTTTAGAACGGATCAGATGAGTAAAGGAGGAGGGCTTGCAATTGATGTGAAATCCAAGTTTAACACCTCTGAAATTCTCTCGATTACCAAAGCCAAACATTTTGAATTGCTTGCGGTTAAAGTGAACGTATATAAGGACTCCCATATCACTGTAGTCGGCTGCTACAGACCGCCCTCGGCTTCGGGAGCCGCACTTAACTCTCTTTCTGCTGTCCTGCACAAGCTAAATGACTCTGAATTCATTATTTTAGGAGATATGAACTGGGACATGCTTACATCTGTATCGGACTCTTTTAAAGAACTGTGTAACTCTGAATCTCGCGCAATTAATTAATGTGCCTACAAGACCGAATCCCAGAGCACCTAACAAATCAATGCTATTGGACATTCTTCTAACAAATACCCCTCACAAATACACATCGACTGGGATATTCTGTAATGATGTCAGAGAAATACAAAAATTACAATATCCAAATCCCGTTATATTTTTATAACAGTTTGATGAGCAAGCGTTCTTACATGATCTTTACCATAATATTGACAGAGTAAGTCTATTTCCCGATGTTGACACTGCTTGGGACAATTTTAAATGAAATGTGTGTCTATTTGTGATAGGCATACACCTGTGAAAAAATGTAGAATCAGTGGAAAGAGAAATGTCTCTTGGGCTCAAGCTAGACATACAAATTCTCCTGTAGACTTGGCCTCCTTCAGAGCGCTAAGAAACAAATGTTTCTCTGGCCTTCCTGACCATGTAATTATAGATTCTAATGAAGTAAGGGATAAAGCTGTTCAGTTTTTGATCATGGTGGAGCCCAGGCCTCTAATGTAAGCTCTGTTACAGTACGCTATGATATAGGCCCTCATGTGAACCATTTTAACTTTGAGCCTGTTTCTTATGCTGAGGTCTTTAAAGCACTAAAGGCACTAGACACTAAAAACGTCTGCAGGTCTATACAATGTCCTCCCACTACTAAAGGGCGGAGATCCCTCAGATGCTAATAACCATCGTCCTATTTCCAAACTCCCTATCCTAGCCAAAGTCTATGAATCCCTAGTGAAGTCACAGTTAAAAAACTTCTTAAATGAAAAGAACATACTGAGCGGGGTTCAGTCTGGCTTTAAATCGGGGCACAGCACCACAACTGAAGCTATGGCAGTGGCAAATGACGTCATTAATGCGCTTGATAAAAATAAACATTGTGCTGCTCTGTTTGTTGATTTATCAAAGGCATTTGATTCAGTTGACCATGAATTGTTGCTAGCTAGACTCAGAAACATTGGTCTCAGTGAAGGGGCAGTAAATTGGTTTAGGAACTATCTTTCTGACAGAACACAATGTGTATATACTGACAATCACAAGTCTAGCTTTCTTGAGATTAATAGAGGTGTGCCCCAGGGTTCCATTTTAGCTCCTGTGTTGTTCTCAATTTTTATTAATGATTTGGGAAATGGGATGGAACCAGCAAAGCTGCATCTATATGCAGATGATACAGTCATATATTCATGTGCTCCTTCTCTGGTTCAGGCTGTTGAAGAGCTCCAGACTGCTTTTCAGTCACTGCAGGCCTCCCTTTATGGTCTCAAACTGGTCTTGAATGTACAAAAAACTAAATTCATGACCTTTACCAGAGCTCACACTCAGCCAGAGAAGGTTAGCATTGTCACATCTGGTGGCTTATCCATTGTAAAAGTGTCATCCTGCAAATACCTAGATATATGGGTGGATGACAAGTTGTCCTTCAAAGTTCATATGGATAAACTTGTGAGGAAGCTTCAATTGAAATTGGGTTTTTCTTTTTGTAATAAGGCTTGCTTCCCGCTTATGATTAAAAATAAGCTTGTTCAGGCCACTTTTCTCTCTGTAATTGATTATGGTGACTTATATATGCAAAGACAGTTATATATGCATTCAACCTCCTCTGTCTTATAGAGACTGGACTCTGTTTATCATGCATCCTTGCGCTTTATTACAAACGCAAAGTCACTGCAACCCCCATTGCACCTTGTAACAATTGATAGGTTGGACCACACTTTATATGCACAAAAAGCTACCTTTGTATGTGTTCATCTACAAAGCCCTTTTGGGTAAACTCCCTCTTTACCTCTGTAGTCTGGTCTCCTTCACCACCAGCAGTTACCATACCCGGTCTGCTAGCTGGTTGCTACTTAAAGTCTCCAGTATTAGGCTACTGCCTTCTCGTCTTGTCCATTGAGACTCTGGGTCTCAATGGGCTTTTCCTTGTTAAATGAAGGTAATATAAAAAATTAAATATACCATTGCTATGTGTTTGTAGCTGTGTGTAGTAAAACCTCATATCTCCAGAGACTGTGAGAAGCCCAGGGGCAGCAGTCAGGGAAGTCAGATTACCGTATTTAAAGGCTAAATGTCATTCCCATTTCTGCTACTGTTGTGCACTCCCCGTTCCTAAACACACTACGGCCATGTATAGAGTCATGATCCGACGGATAGTACCAGCAGCACCATATGGCCCACACGCACCATGAAACGTATCCGACCTAGGCTGCATGTGGATGGGGAGGAGGGCTGTGTTAGACCCTGCCAGAAATGAGTTATCAGCCTGCCCTCCTCTGGTTCTACCTGATTTAATTCATCAAGACCATGATTGGGCAAATTGCGAGTCCCTCTGGTACAAGGGGGCTGATTGTTAAACTGAGCTGGAAAACGAATGCATTTGGGGCTCTGAAAGGATACAGTTGGACGCTACCGAATGGCAGTGGACATGTAACTGTATCACAACTAAACTGTTTTTTGTTTGTTTGCTTTTATGTGACCCAACCACACGTATATCTATGATACGTATAAACCACACATATCTATGATACCTTTAAACCATAGGTATATCTATGATACCTATACACCATACTCTTACTTATGATACCTATAAACAATGCATTTACCTGTGATTCCTATAAACAATATGTATACCTATGATATCTATAAACAATGCATTTACCTGTGATTCCTATAAACAATATATATACCTATGATACCTATAAACAATGCATTTACCTGTGATTCCTATAAACAATATATATACCTATGATATCTATAAACAATACATTTACCTGTGATTCCTATAAACAATATATATACCTATGATACCTATAAACAATACATTTACCTGTGATTCCTATAAACCATACCTCTACCTATGATACAGGTAGCCTAGTGGTTAGAGCGTTGGACTTGTAAAGGTTTCAAGATCGAATCCCCGAGCTGATAAGGTAAAAATCAGTCGTTCTGCCCTTGAGCAAACCCACTGTTCCTAGGCCGTCATTGAAAATAAGAATTTGTTCTTAACTGACTTGCCTAGTTAAATAAAGGTAAAATAAAAAATAAAATACCTGTAAACAATACATATATACTTATGATAACTAGAAACCATACCTTTACTTATGATACCTCAATTACCTTGACTAATCGGTGCCCCCGCACATTGATTCTGTACCGGCACCCTCTGTATATAGCCTCGCTATTGTTATTTACTACTGCTCTTTAATTGTTTGTTACTTTTCTATCTTTCTTTTTTTTAGGTATTTTTCTTAAAATTGCATTGTTGGTTAAGGGCTTGTATGTAAGCATTTCACTGTAAGGTCTGTTATATTCGGCGCATGTGACAAATACAATTTGATTTGATACATATAAACCATACCTTTACCTATGATACTTATTAACCATACCTTTACCTATGATACTTACAAACCATATGAATGCATATGATACCTATAAACCATGCCTTTACCAATGATACTTATAAACCATACGTAAACCTATCATACCTATAAACCATACATTTACCTATGATACCTACAGTATAAACCATACGCATACATGTGATACCTATACACCATGCGTACACTGTAGTTATGATACCTATAAACCATATGTATATCTATGATACATATAAACCATGCGTATAGTTATGATACCTATAAACCATATGTATATCCATGATACCTATAAACCATATGTATATATATATGATACCTGTAAACCATGCGTATAGTTATGATACCTATAAACCATATGTATATCTATGATACCTATAAACCATATGTATATCTATGATACCTATAAACCATATGTATATCTATGATACCTGTAAACCATACGTATAGTTATGATACGTGTAAACCATACCTATACTGTACCTATGATACCTATAAACCATATGTATATTTATGATACGTATAAACCATACATTTACCTATGATACCTATACACCATACTGTAAATTTACCTATGATACCTATAAACCATGCGTATAGTTATGATACCTATAAACCATATGTATATCTATGATACCTATAAACCATATGTATATCTATGATACCTATAAACCATATGTATATCTATGATACCTGTAAACCATACGTATAGTTATGATACCTATAAACCATACCTATACTGTACCTTTGATACCTTTAAACCATACGTATAGTTATTATACATACAAACCATACCTTTACCTATGATACCAATAAACCATATTTATAACCATGATACCTTTAAACCATACCTCTACCTATGATACCTATAAACCATACCTCTACCTATGACACCTATAAACCATACCTCTGCCTATGATACGTATAAACCATACCTCTACCTATGATACCTATAAACCATACCTCTACCTATGATATGTGTAAACCATACCTCTACCTATGATACGTATAAACCATGCCTCTACCTATGATACCTATAAACCACACTTCTACCTATGATACCTATAAACCATACCTCTACCTATGATACCTATAAACCATACCTCTACCTATGATACCTATAAACCATACCTCTACCTATGATACGTATAAACCATACCTCTACCTATGATACCTATAAACCATACCTCTACCTATGATACCTATAAACCATACCTCTACCTATGATACCTACACAGATGATTCACTGGGATTATGTTTATTGTCTTCCCATTGTATACTATTTATACAGACCTTTTTTTAGGGCCTGAAGACACAAGAGAGAAAGCAGCTCTCTCTAGGCAAGTATTATAATGTACTCTCCAGACTACAATTAGAGTTTGACTATTTGTATATTTGGTAACCTGTGTGTTGGGCTGGCAGGATATAGTCTTCCAACTGCATTTGTTGGCTCCCACACGCACGCACACACACACACACACACACAAACAAAGCCGACTGGAGGGAAGACCTCCAGCTCTGAGAACCATCTAGTAGGGTGCTCTGGGACGGTTGCCTAGCCTGGCTGGCTGCTCACTCAGGCCAGATTCAACAGGGCCAGATGGAGAGGCTAATCACAGGAGCAGCAGGCAGAGATAGACAGAGAGAGAGAGAGAGAGAGAGAGAGATAGAGATGGGGGGGGACTCCTGGCTGACTTCACTCATCACACTGCTTAGGGAAACAGCCTTGGGACGCGCTGTCCTTCTGTCTGTCAGACCTACTGATTGACTGACTGACTGTCTCTCTCTATCTCTCTCTCTCCTCCTTCAATCTTTTGATACCAAAAGTTATACACAAATCCATGAGTGAATTGTTAATGCTAAACTTCGATGACGCTCTTGCGAAGTGAAGCTGAAACACCTGAAACTGCTGAAACAATACAGCTAAAAGAACTTACCATCAGTCGTTCTGACATCCTTGTCAACAACGAAACCTTTTAGTTGACTGACGGACGGGTTTTGTTTGGGTGTCAAATGTTCACAATCACCAAGAGAGACACAAACTCCTGTCTGGAGGGTTCACAGGAGTCTAAGGTCGATGCTATTAATCTCTGGTGCCTGTCCCTGATAAGATTAGCCTGGAGAGGGGGATGTTAGCAAAACCCCAATGGACAATCACACATAGATTATCTGTAACCTGTAACCATTTTAGGTTATCCCAAAATTGTTTGAATTTTTAGCAGAGTATTTGAACATGACAATACTCTGAACACGACAATACTCTGAACACGACAATACTCTGAACCCGTCAATACTCTGAACATGACAATACTCTGAACATGACAATACTCTGAACCCGTCAATACTCTGAACATGACAATACTCTGAACATGACAATACTCTGAACATGACAATACTCTGAACATGACAATATTCTGAACATGACAATACTCTGAACACGACAATGCTCTGAACACGACAATACTCTGAACCCGTCAATACTCTGAACATGACAATACTCTGAACTTGACAATACTCTGAACCCGTCAATACTCTGAACATGACAATACTCTGAACACGACAATGCTCTGAACACGACAATACTCTGAACACGTCAATACTCTGAAACCGTCAATACTCTGAACATGACAATACTCTGAACTAGAGATCTTCACGGATCCACCTGTAACCAAATACCCAAGACCCAAACCTAGCTAGCTACCGTTAGCTAACTTAACTAGCTTCTCCCAGTTTGATGCAGTCAAGACAGGTTCTATGTAATCCTATTTGATTATAAATAACCTAGCTATTAGTCTGCTGTTGCGCGAGTAGGCATGGTTAGTTGCTGCCTCTTGTTTCTCCCTCCTCCCTGCTCACAGTATGGCCCCTCCCTAAAGCGGCAAGTCTCTCCCTCTCGAGAATTTTCTGCTGCTTGTGCTGGTGATAGTTTGACTCCATAAATCAAATTGAATGTTTAGCACAACTAGCTAAATGTCCATTTGCTACTTCACACATTTCCTTTGGGATTCCACCCCTGTAAATGTAATTTGCATGATGACGCGCAAGTGAAGGAGAGTCTCATTTCATACAACTCCTCCCCCTCTCTCCTCGATTATCTTTGGCCTTTTTCTAAAGTAAGGGAGGAGAGGAGAGGACGGAGGAGCTTAGCAAACAAATTGAGAATCTCCCAGAGTATCCGACTGAGTCCACACCTCAGAAAGCCTGTGGAGGGTAGCCTACACCACACTGGTACATACTGTCCTGACTGCTGGGATTATGTCACATGTTGCTCTCCCATGTCTTTCCCCTAATTGGAGACCAGACCTTTTTTTGTATATTTATTACTTATTTTGACTTTGCAGTGACTTTTTATTGAGACATAGGAACACAATCATTTTGCTACACCCGCAATAACATCTGCTAAACATGTGTATGTGACAAATAAAATGTTATTTGATTTAATTTGATTTGTGTATCCTAATGTACTTGTGCATGGTTTTCTATGGCTTGGTGAAAATGGACGGCGAGGAATGAGTAAACCCTTAAAACCGTATTAGCCTTGTCTGTGTGGTGGAATGGGATCGCAGAACTTGCAACTTCACAATTGCACTGCTAGATGTAACTACTTCTAAATGAAAAGACCTGCAAGTGCTCAGTGCTCCACAAATACAATGCCTTGATTGTTCAGGAATTATATAACAGCTATGGTATAGTAACGTTTCAAATGTCCATAATTGAGGCAGAAGGGGAGAAGAGGTGGAATAAACACTTCTTTGCATCGTTACAGGTATGCCAGGCAGGAACCACTAAAAGTTTCTGTGGGAATAGGGTACACTTCCCACTTCTTTATAGTGTGTGTAGTGTATGCGAGAGCTGGTGGTTCCCATTCTTGCTGTACTAACAGCTCTCTCTGAGCGCCAACATGGCAGAGAGACACACTGCTGTTTCCCTATGGTAGCCTCCTACTGAGGAAAGTCAGCATTGCTGCAGAGACCAGACTCCGGCTCAGAGTTTGCAGCTTGGAGCAGGCTCCATTTCTGCAGCAAATGCACTTAAATATTGACACGGCAGCTCAGGAGCAGGACGTGCAATTATACAGTGAGGTCTGAACCCCCGAGCCTCACAGAGACCCTGAGGACCTCCCTGCCAATCATACCTCGATTCTATATTTACCCCCTGGCCCCAACACCCAGGCCCCCTCACCCCAGGCCCCATCACCCAGGTCCCCTCACCCCAGGCCGCTAATCCTAACCATGCCAGTCAAAATGGCTTAACATTACCCCCACCCAGGTCCCCCGTCACTCCTACCCAGGCCCTGACACCACCCCATTCTACCATGTCTGCTGACTTAAAGGCTCTGCATGGTCAATCTGACGTCTGCAGTGGCTGTGATACAGCCTCTGCAGAAGTCAGGGCATTCAAACTTCTTGCACTTTGCAGAGCAGAGCTGATGTGAAGGATGTTGTCAAGGAAGTGAGTTTGTGTTGATATATGACCTCCTGCCCCTATACGGAACCCTCTGCAATGTTAGAAAATTTGGGAGGCACGGCGCACAGCAATGCGGTACAGACCTCGGTTTGGCCTCTGCAAGCTTCTGGAGGCGCCTCAATTGTGTCACACCCTCCGTACGGAGCCTTCGGATCGCATTTTCCTGAGAAAGCATGAATTGGCTTTTAGGTCCATGCCAACAGGAAGTCAACTCTGGAATCAAATCCCCCATACCACTCCCCCATGACGTACTATGAGGCAGGAACAGCATTAGTAAGTCTAATAAACCTAACAAGGGTTTAATTCCCACATATCCCACCGTTTAACCACCATACAACTACATGTACATAGAATACTGAAGACTCATCCCTGCAGTTATCCCACCATTTAACTATGGAACTGGAATATTACATACTCATCCCTGCTGCATTCCTGACATGGCAGGACATTAGGGAGCCTCATGATAAAAACACTAGTTGTGAATATATATAATAGATGGCAAGTGGATAGGTCAGGTTGAATGTCTGGTATTGTGATGTACATTGTTTTGTACATTGTGTTGTATTGTGTTGTTCTTCTTTGGAAATTCCCTGTCTGTCACGGATCCCTCCGGAACTTTCATCACGCACACCTGGCCCCTATTCCCACTGATTGATTTGTATATAGGTGCCCTTTTTTCACCATGGTGAGGTTGATTATTGTTACAATGTCTGTTGGTGCGTGTGAGTACCTGTGCTGTGTGTTTTGGATTTCGTGCCTTTGTGGATTGCGCAGATGATTATGGGTCTCGTCCCGAGGGTTAATCATTGTGCGCTTGTGTTATTTGTTCAAGGTACTCCGTAATTTGGGGTATAATAAAAAAACTATTCCGCATTCCTGCGCCTGTCTCCCGAATCATTTACACCACTGTCAGAACTGGAATATGATTCTGTTTGGTCTGTCTATTTTTTACAGAGTGTTGAGTCAGACCTGCCTTCATGTCCCATGATGCTTCACCACTAAAATGGACCCTGACAGGGTGACAGACACACGCACGCACCAACGCGTACACATCATGCACGCACACACACACACAAGATACCTTAATAGAAAATGACTCAAGTAAAAGTGAAAGTCACCCAGTAAAATACTACTTGAGTAGTCTAAAAGAATCTGGTTTTAAATGTACTTAAGTACAGTGGTGGAAAAAGTACTCAATTGTCATACTTGATTAAAAGTAAAATGTAAAAGTAAATGCTATACATCAAATTCCTTATATTAAGCCAACCAGATGGCACAATTGTCTTGTTTGTTGTATTTACGGACAGCCAGGAGAACACACCAGCACTCAGAAATAATTTAGAAACACAGAATTTGTGTTTAGTGAGTCCGCCAGATCAGAGGCAGTAATGATGACAACGCGTTAAATTTATAGGTGCATAAATTGGAACGTATTGCATTCCTGCCTGAGCATTCCAAATCTGAGTACTTTTGGGCGTCAGGGAAAATGTATGGAGTAAAAAGTGCATTATTTTCTTTAGGGACGTACTGAAGTAAAGGTAAAAGTAGTAAAAAACACAGCGTAATACTTAGTTACTTTACACCACTGCACAAACACACATACACACACATACACGCACACACCCCTCCACACTGCGAGGAGCTAGCTGCCTGACAGAGATTCATTAATTATCCCAGTCAGAGAAAAGTGCTCTGTCCTCTCCACAGCCGTCACGTCGCACGGCCTGCCAGTCACCTGCCCAGTTAAGGTTAGAAATCGTTCAGGACTCTTAACATTCAGGAGAGCAGTGCGTGGTCCACTCATCAATGAGAGAATAGAGAATACTGTCCAGTGTTGGACTGGTGTCAGCCCCCATTGTGAACAGGCCAAGGAAACAAATGAGACAGGCGAGGAGAGGGAGGGAGGAGGAGAGGAGGAGAGGTCTCCCTTATATGGATGGCGGTGTGCTATAACTGCATACAAATTATTATAATGTGAAATAAAAACTAAAGCAGTTTTATGTCAAACAGAGAGTCTTTACTGAATAGGTCAGTATGTCCTGTCCTGGTAGCTTGGATTCAGATAGATACAGTTAGTGATTATGATTTTCATGTGTTATTTTGGGGAAAGAATCTGTAGAGAAATGTTCCTCAGACTGTGATGGCCTATGTGAGACATTTCTCTTTGCCTGAAGAAGGTCATGGAAAGGACATTGTGGTTGCAGGGTTTTGGAAAAGCAGATTTAGGTTTTTCTGCACACAAACACGCACACACACACACACACACACACACACACACACACACACACACACACACACACACACACACACACACACACACACACACACACACACACACACCCTTGAATGGCCTTTTGAACCGTGTCTTTGCTGCCTTGACCAGGTTCCTAACGTAATGGCGTTGCATTACAGACAGTTCCAGCTTACTGACTCTTAAGATTGAGCCCTTTAGCAGTTCAAACAGATGTGACATTCAGAGAGGCTGCTCTCCTTTGTCCTTGGCTACAAATCGAATCAGATCCCCTAGAAATGTACCGTACAGAAGACTGGGTACAGCAAAGGTATCTATAGAGTAGAGGAGTACACTTCAGATATTTACTTCAGTATAAAATAGATATTAGATGACATGAATCTAAGGTGAAATGTAATTACAGTAGTCTAGCGCAAATCACTGACTGAAATCTCATAGACTCAGGACATTTTATCAACCCGGTGAGCCAATCCTTTTGATAAATGGAGCCATCATCAGGTGTTGTGTTTGTTGTTGTTGTTTTGTGTCAAATGTTATTACTCGACTCAGTGTTTGCACTGCTTTTTAAAGAAACAGAGTGCATTCCAATCAACAAAAATTAAATGTCAAGTTCAAGTTCAATGTACTTTACTATAAAAAGCTTGGCCTGACACTGGAAACCTTGAAAAATTACAACTATACAAATTAGGTTTTAAAGTGTTTGCTTTCCATTTTATCTCAGTTCTCTGGCACCACTGTCACAGCCAGTGTCAATCAAAAAGAAAGAGACATAGTGTCTGCCATTTGTCATCATTCATCTCTGTGCAGTAAAACCCCACTGGTTTTCTCCACACTGTCTGACGCCATTCATATTGATCTCATATCTAATCATAATTTAATTGGACAATTTGGAGCCGTTTCTAACATGCCACATCAATCTCATTTGATTCAATTTAATGGTAATTTCCCACAGTATTCCAGGTCTAAATATTCTTCTGTCGCCTGTAAGTTAGAGGAAAGAAACAATGTATGATTCAGCTGTGCTTGGAATAGCCTACATAAACTCATGTCAAAAACCTGCCTTAGATTGGATTGATCAAATCAATTCACATTTTATTGCTCACATGCGCCGACTACAACAGGTGTAGACTTTACAGTGAAATGCTTACTGACGAGCACATTCCCAACAAATAAATATGAATAAGAATAATAAAGTTAAGTAGCTATGCAACATTCTTTTCTAAGATGTGCTAAAACAAAATAGGACACCTGCCATTTTGAGGTAAAGAACTACTTTTACCAACTCTACTAATCCTCTTTTCTAAACCAGATGCACAAAGATGATATCTTTCAATCACTTTTTACTTTCCTGACAACACCATGTTCTGTTTGATACAGTATGTTATTAGTAGTTCTTGGAACAAGCCACAGATCGGGACCCCATGGGTGTTTCACTCTTCCCTAATCCCACATTCGCTTTGTCACTGCTATTATAATAATCTTCATGGCATTACATTTTATTTCGGAGGACATTTTGATTATTTGTGTCATTTATTGTGAGGATTTGTCTGGCTTGTCCCTCTTTTTTTGTACTATTGAATCCTCATCAGCTCTTAATTCTGTTTTCATTCTCTGCTGGAGTCCGGTGGAGAAGCAGACCATAGAAATAAGAATTAATAGAAAGGGCGTCTCCATTCAAGTCAATGATGGCATAATGAGTGGACTGGCAGCCATTTTGAATGTACCCATGACTTTACCAGTCAATTGTCAGGGTTAGAACTACCAAGCCCATTCTATTCATTTTTATTTCTATAAAGAGGACCAGATCCATGTTGTAGAATCGATCACAGTAGGGTCTTGGCTTCACTTACTGGTTATGTAACTTCAATGAAAAGAAAGTTTCAATTAAATTAAATGAATCAATGTAATCAAATCTTGATTTCAGTTACTTTTCTATGCTATAATGACCTATAATGAACTAAAAGCATTATCTTCTGAACCTCAATCAAAAACAAGATTCGGCAAATGTACAAACATACAACGGCTATAAAAAGGAAGTTCAGGAGGAATTTAAAACTCTTCTCCCAGAAAACTCCAGAAAACAGCTCACACCAAATTAAACTCTAAATTACTTATCACCTGTTTCAAATCACCTCATCAATCAGAGGTTTATAAACCGCATTACCCAGACTTCCAGAGGCCCTGCTGTTTCCCTCATCCCTCTATCCCTCTGCCAAGTCCCTTCATCTCCCTCGTCTCTCTAATGTCTTCTCCTACTAACGACATTACAATGTCCTATTGGAGGGAGGGAGGGAGGGAGGGAGGATGTAATCACCACCAAACTCCCCCTTAAAGGATGCAAAACAAATGTACTGAACCAGATCAAAACCCCCTGTAAACCCAGAAGATTTTGATGACGTATAACCCAAATAAAATAAAACGAGGAAAAACAGAGAGTTGAAGATTTTAAAGGATAATTGTCTACGTTAGCAAAATAACTCTCAATCCTTTCCCCTTTCTGCAGTGCACTTCGATTATGCCGTCATGAATAAAAACATAGTAGAAACTCCCTCCAGCCAATGCTTCCACCAATCCAATGCATTTGAAGTGGCACTCCTGTCTCTTTTTCACCTCATTTAACACCTGATTTCCTTAAGACATAGCACAAGTTGTAAGGTGGACCTTTTCTCTTCTGTCCTCTAATGTCACTCAAGCAAGTGGGGAAGCCGATGACGTCACAGATTCCCATCAGACCAACACCTAGAATGATCTACTCCTTGAAGTTTCCAGCTACCCTTTAGTGTGTACTTTACTGTATTTATACTTAGGATTTCACTTTTCAACATGAAAAGTTATAACGTTGATGGAGGAGATTATGGTTCCTGTTTCTAAATAAAAACCTTCCCCTCTGAAATGTGTATTTTTGGTATCCTACTCTCATTTATTCATAACGGGTACTCTCAGTTGCATTTTCACTTTAGAGAGGCTGGCTGCAATGTTCCATCTGTTTATCAAGAGCTGATACAGAACGCTGCGTAATTCATCCAGTGAGGAGTGGAGGCGCTCACTGCAGTCAGTGAACATGAAAATTGGATTCAGGTAGATAAGTCAATCTATGGCTCAGATCGTTTTATTGTTGACCTGAGAAGGAGGGAAGAGGGAGGAGGGAGGGAAAGGGAGGAAAAGGGAGACTGAGAAGGAGATAGAGATTATTTCCATATTCTAGATCGGTCCGAACAGAATGCTGTATGTTTATCTTAGTTGTACTTATTTACTGGGTAACATTTTAAATGAATTATAACTTATAAGGCTTAAAGCGGCAATCAGCAGTTGAAACAATAACAATGTGCCCTTCCCATCACTGTTTGGTTAAAAGCTGAGGGATGGGGCTGGAGAAATGTAACCACTCTCAAATTCATTGACTATGGATGCAAGGACTGATGGTCCATGATATCAAAACTATAGGTTTAACCATGTTTTGATGGTATCCAATGTTTGTTTACATGAACTTTGTTTACAAACATTAGAGTAAAACAAGATTATATTTTGGATTCTGACGAGGTGCGAAAATGTAACTAAACTGAAAAAGTTATATTCCTCATGAAGCAATGAATAATTCATTTATAATTAATTCATTTATAAATCCAAAATCGTATGTAGTTACTACAGAATGTCCGTTGTAATTAAATGTAATCAAAAATGTAATCTGTGTAATCCCCCAAAGTAATTATTTATAATGAAAGGGCCATAAACAATAACTAGTAATGCTGCATACTCCAAGAAAGGTTACAATATCACCTTTCTGGTAAAAAAAAATATATGGAACAAAAATATAAATGCAACAATTTCAAAGATTTTACTGAGTTACAGTTCTAATAAGAAAATCAGGCCCTAATCTATGGATTTCACATGACTGGGAATACAGATATGCATCTGTTGGTCACAGATAACTTTTTTTTTAAAGTAGGGGCGTGGATCAGAAAACCAGTTAGTTCTGGTGTGACCACCATTTGCCTCATGCAGCACGACACATCTCCATCGCATTGAGTTGATTAGGCTGTTTATTGTGGCATGTGGAATGTTGTCCCACTCCTCTTCAATGGCTGTGTGAAGTTAATGGATATTGGCGGGAAATGGAACACGCTGTCAAACATGTCAATCCAGAGCATCCCAAATGCCATTGATTGTCCGTAGCTAAAGCCTTCCCTTACCTACAGCCACAATGGGGCACTCTGTTCACAAAGTTGACATCAGGAAACCGCTCACCCACACAACGCCATACACGTGGTCTGCAGTTGTGAAGCCGGTTGGACATACAGCCAAATTCTCTAAAATGACGTTGGAGGCAGCTTATGGTAGACAAATTCATATTAAATGTGTGGCTTGTGATTGACTACCATGTGAGTGGAGTTGTAGTATACACATAGTTTACAAGTTATTGTTCCCATTCCTGTCCCAGAAGAGAAGAAAATAATAATTACAGTGTGTGTGTTGTTAAATGAATTTACTGTGAAAAACAACATCAAAACGAATCACTTCTATGTTTGGATGAAATTAAAGAGCACCTCACAGTTTAAATGCGTACACTGTATTTCCCTAAAAGCATACAGTGTTAAAAACCTATTTCGTGATTATGTTCTATAATTCAACGTTAGATGAAGCCCTTGAGAATCATAATGAGAACTTTTGGAAGGAACCCCCCCATCCATAATGCAACAAATGTATCTCATATAAAAACTTTATCAGATCATTTCAATGGCAAACTCAATGGATTCTGTTTATCTTCCTCTTACACTCTGTTGGATTTGTGGGAACATTCACCTTGCACTTAATTTAGTGTTTACTGGTGCGCAGAGGAGGAAGAAAAAAAAAATAGCATTTTAAGGTAATATTTGAATCCATTTTTGATCAAAGAGGAGTACAGATGGATACAGATGCTGACTGTTGAGGAGAATGTGCTTCTCTCAGATCAGTAAATAAAGCAGTGGGTGAGGAGAGGAGAGGAGAGGAGAGGAGAGGAGAGGAGAGGCAATAGTCATGTTTTCATGTTTACAGTATTTCAACAAACAGTATAAAAACACATTTTACACAGTCCAGCATTGCTTCTGTAAAGAAACACTTGCGTTTTTGCATTATGTTGTTAAATGTAACTGTAAAAGGACAAAACATGATACAGTGTATATTATTATAACGTAATATAGGTGTGGTTACAGAAATTGCATCAATTGAGTTCAGTGTCAGTCCATTCCCAGCCTCTATCTGCTTCTTTATGTCTGCACATCGGTTAATATAATGACCTAACATAATGCAAACACTATTTAGAAATACAGTGCATTCGGAAAGTATTCAGACCCCTTCCCTTTTTCCACATTTTGCTATTTTACAGCCTCATTCTAAAATTGATTAAATAGTTTTCCCCCCCTCATTAATCTACAAACAACACCCCATAATGACAAACCAAAAACAGGTTTTCAGAAAATGTTTCAAATAAAAACTGAAATATCACATTTACATAAATGTTCAGACCCTTTACTCAGTACTTTGTTGAAGTTTCGAGTCTTGGATATAATGCTACAAGCTTGGCACACCTGCATTTGGGGAGTTTCTGCCATTCTTCCCTGCAGATCCTCTCAAGCTCTGTCAGGTTGGATGGGGAGTGTCTCTGCACAGCTATTTTCAGGTCTCTCCAGAGATGTTCGATCGGTTTCAAGTCCGGACTCTGGCTTGGCCTCTCAAGGATATTCAGAGACTTGTCCCGAAGCCACTCATGCATTGTCTTGGCTGTGTGCTTGGGGTCATTGTCCTGTTGAAAGGTGAACCTTCGCCCCAGTCTGAGGTCCTGAGCGCTCTGCACCAGGTGTCCCAAAAAAAAGAAATCCCCACAGCATGATGCTGCCACCACCATGCTTCACCTTAGAGATGGTGCCAGGTTTCTTCCAGATGTGATACTTGGCATTCAGGCCAAAGAGTTCAATCTTGGTTTCATCAGACCAGAGAATCTTGTTTCTCATGGTCTGAGAGTCCTTTAGGTGCCTTTTGGCAAACGCCAAGAGGGCCATCATGTACCTTTTACTGAGGAGTGGCTTCTGTCTGGGGACTACCGTAAAGGCCTGATTGTTGGAGTGCTGGTGAGATGGTTGTCGTTCTGGAAGATTCTCCCATCTTCACAGAGGAACTCTGGAGCTCTGTCAGAGTGACCATCAGGTTCTTGGTCACCCCCCTGACCAAGGCCCTTATCCCCCCATTTGCTCAGTTTGGCCAGCTCTAGGAAGAGTATTGGTGGTTTCAAACTGCTTTGATTTAGGAATGATGGAGACCACTGTGTTCTTGGGGACCTTCATTGCTGCAGACAATTTTTGGTACCCTTCCCCAGTTCTGTGCCTCGACACAATCCTGTCTCGGAGCTCTACGGACAATTCCTTCGACATCATGGCTTGGTTTTTGCTCTGACATGCACTGTCAACTGTGGGAACTTATATGGACAAGTGTGTGCCTATCCAAATCATGTCCAATCAATTGAATTTACCACAGGTGGACTCTAATCAAGTTGTAGAAACAGCTCAAGGATGATTAATGGAAACATGACGCACCTGAGCTCAATTTCGAGTGTCATAGCAAAGGGTCTTGCAAAACACATTTTTTCGATTTGCCATTATGGGGAAAAGTTGTATTTAATCAATTTTAGAATATGTCTGAAAACTTTCCGAACTGTATATGCTAATTCAGCTGACACTTTTATCCAATGTGTGCATAAATGTTTTATGTATGTTTGGTCCCCGGAATATATACCACTATCCAGGCATTACAAGCGCCATTCTCTACCAACTGAGCTACAAAGGACCATTAGCAATCACACATGCAATAAATGGCAACAGGAATTGGTGAGGAGTTAGCGTTCCCTCATTTCATAGACCCAATTGAATGAAATTACTCATTTGTAAATAAACAGTTATATTTATTTGTATTATTTAATATTGAATTTTATTTATTATTTAAATCTGTAATCATAAATGGTGAATCTGCCATGTCCGTTTGAGATATTACAACAACAAAGAAGTTCCTATAAACAACACTTTTTTTTCTCCCTCTGAAATTATTGCACGCGTGATAGAACAGCCGCATATGAAGTGTAATTTTGTTTACCTTGATGCATGACACTCCGCAGCAATGCTTTATCAAAAAAACAAAAACAATAATAACGGCCATGGGGCGGACAGTGGCGCTGTTTCCCCTACTGTGGGTTCCATCTTTAACAAATCAACAATCACCCATTGATTTAAGTCAATTAATCCTGGTAATGTAATATGAATACTTCAAAAACTATTCACTGTTGATGAATGCATTGTTTCTTTTGCTTTTTTGTTTGTCTACAGGATAATCCTATGGTGGTAATCAGTATTGCAAAGTGATGAAACAAATTTGACCTCCATAAGCCTTTTTTATGGAGTTACCTCCAAAGCTGGGCTCTCCAGGCAGGGATAAATGGAAGAATAGATGGAGGGATATACGGAGGGATAGATGAGGGATATATGGAGGAATAGATGGAGGAATAGATGAAGGGATATATGGAGGGATAGATGAGGGATATATGGAGGGATAGATGGAGGGATATATGGAGGGATAGATGAGGGATATATGGAGGGATAGATGAGGGATACATGGAGGAATAGATGGAGGGATATATGGAGGAATAGATGGAGGGATATATGGAGGAATAGATGAGGGATATATGGAGGGATAGATGGAGGGATAGATGAGGGATATATGGAGGGATAGATGAGGGATACATGGAGGAATAGATGGAGGGATATATGGAGGAATAGATGGACGGATAGATGAGGGATATATGGAGGAATAGATGAGGGATATATGGAGGGATAGATGAGGGATTGTCACGATCTTCTAGAGTGACGGACCAAGGCGCAGCGAGGTATCCAGTATACATACTTTATTTATTGACGCAACTGGGAAAAATAATAAACAAACGAACGAAGATCGTAACAAAGGCACATAACCTAGAATAAACACGTAAGCTATGATGCAAACAATAACCCACAAAACCCTAGTGAAAACCACAAACATATATATGGTTCCCAATTAGAGGTAACGACACTCAGCTGCCTCTAATTGGGAACCATTAACCCAACATAGAAAATCACACCTAGAACCAAAAAACCCTACACCAAAAACGAAACTAAACACGCCCGCCTGTGACAGTACCCCCCCCCAAAGGCACGGACTCCGACCGCGCCCAAAAGTCCATGGGGGGGGTCTTCGGGTGGGTCTCTTTGTCCAAGGTGGCGGCTCCGGTGCCGGCCGTGCTGGCCCGAGGTCACGCACCAGAGGCCCTGGGCTAGAAGCCTGAACAGTTCGTGCTGGACTCACGAAGCGCACAGGGGACCTGGTGCAGGAAGCCGGAACAGGCTGTGCTAGACTCGCAATGCGCACAGGAACTCTGGTGCAGGGAGCAGGAACGGGCCGTGTTGGACTCACGATGCGCACTGGGACTCTGGTGCGGGGAGCAGGAACGGGCCGTGCTGGACTCACAATGCGCACTGGGACTCTGGTGCGGGGGAGCAGGAACGGGCCGTGTTGGACTCACGATGCGCACTGGGACTCTGGTGCGGGGAGCAGGAACGGGCCGTG
>QNTS01001165.1:306396-344422 GCA_003317085.1 Hucho hucho
CTCTCTCTCTCTCTCTGTGTTCCCCCTCTCTTTCTGCCCCCCCCCCTCTCTGTTCCGTCTCTCTCTCCCCTCTCTCTCTCTGTTCCGTCTCTATCTCTCTCTCTCTCTCTCTGTTCCCACCCCTCTTTCTCTGTTCCCCTTCTCTCTCTGTCTCTCTGTTCCCCTCTCTCTCTCTCTCTGTGGAGAGAACAGAGAATGAAGATTTCAGAGGAGTGGAGAGAGCAGGGGGATGGAGAAAGCAGAGGGATGAAGAGAGCAGAGGGGTGGAGAGAGCAGAGGGGTGGAGAGAGCAGAGGGGTGGCAAGATCAGAGGGTTGGAGAGAGCAGAGGGTAGTGAGCGCAGAGGGTATTGAGAGCAGAGGGATGAAGATAGCAGAGGGATGAAGAGAGCAGAAAGATGGAGAGAGCAGAGGGGTGGAGAGAACAGAGGGTAGTGAGAGCAGAGGGATGAAGAGAGCAGAGGGTTGGAGAGAGCAGGGGGTTGGTGAGAGCAGAGGGATGGAGAGAGCAGAGGGTTGGAGAGAACCTTTGAGGAAGAGAGGAGGTGTCTGTGTGAGATAGACTTGAAACAAGGGATCACCTTTAGAGTATACTGTAAGTGGATGGGGTGAAGGACAGACCCAAGGCTGTTGGGATATAAGCAGGTAGGTGGTAGAAACATATCCAGACATGTAGGGTGACCTTCTCTGTCTGCAAAAAATAAAGTCAAGTTGGCCATATCATGAAACACTGGTGGACGAGAAGGTTTGGAATATTTCAGCTAGGGCAATTGCATGATTGGCAACGCATAGGGAAATCCAAATATGAAGGCCTTTTCTATAAGGAGACTGTTCCCTTTTGGGCCTTCTTTCTGGTTCCTGAGGTGCTAATGAATAAAATCAATAAGACCACTACAAAGAGAGAAATATCTCTAACCAATTATATCAGTCATAACCTTTCACCTTTTGACCTTTGTACTTGCATGGCTTTCCTGACCATCTCATTGGATCGATGACATGTGTTCTGTTCATTGTTTCATTGATTTAGTTGTAATTTAATAACGATAATGAAATGGATGTGGGCCCAATTTAATCAAACCCTCATTGCAGTATTTACATAGTAGCTTACGTTAAAAAAAAGTATATGGCCAAATACAATTGCAAAAGGATTGGGTAGTGCTATGTAAGATACTTAGTACAAGACTCCCCACAGGTCGATGATCATGGTCATCAGAGGGAGACGTAGCTCCCAAGCAGTAGCTCCTAACCAAGCAAGAAATTCTACATAAACATGACGGCATGAATCCTGTCCTTAGCCTGCCAGTCATGAAGAGAGCAGCAAACCAACCCCTCCGTCAACACTGTCTGCAGCCTCAGATCCAGCCTGAGTAGAGAAAGAGAGAGAGAGAGGGATTTGGGCTCTGGCTCTATGAGGCCAGGCCGGGCGTTGCATGGCTGGCCATCACTGGCTGTCTGGCAGCTAGACAACCATAGCCTCCCTCTTATCTGCCCGGTTCACAATCAAGCTTCTACCCTCCTACCTCGCCGGGTGGTGCATAAGCAATATTTCCACCAGCATCCTCCTCCAAACCCTCCCCTGAGATTTATCTGGCTGTTGAAGTAGAAAATGAATATTTTACAGTTCACTTGTGTGATCAATTACCTACAAGCTGTTGCTGTATTTTGTGAATGGTGGGAAAGAAGGAAGAGGAGAGGAGAGTGTTTGTAGGTAGTATGATAGAGAGGTCCATAGGGAATCTTTACTCACAACAATGCAAGAAAGACAAAGAGAGACAGGAGAGGAGAGGAGAGGAGAGGAGAGGAGAGGAGAGGAGAGGAGAGGGCAAAGGAATGAATTTGTGAACGAGACAGTAGTCTCAAGTGAACCTCTTCTTTTCTGCATGCACAGAGCCCTGGAATTGTTGGGAAACAAATTAAAGCTTTCAGATGATAATTAGCCTGGTAATCTGTGGAGTTTAGAGACAGTGCTGATTAGGAAATGCTAAGTGCTACTTGATTCAAGGCCAATATGAATTTTTTCCGAAATGATGTATCCAGGTTGAGATCTACAGGGCCTTCAGAAAGTATTCATACCCTTGGACTTATTCCACATTTTGTTTTAATACAGCCTGAATTTAAAATTAATTCAATTTAGTTTTTTTCTCACCCATCTACACACTATACCCCATAATGACAAGGTAAAACATGGTTTTAGAAATGTTTGCACATTTATTGAAAATTAAATGCAGAAATATCTAATTTACATAGGTATTCACAACCCTGACTCAATATTTTGTACAAGCACCTTTGGCGGCGATTACAGCTTTGAGTCATCTTAGGTATGTCTGTATCAGCTTTGAGTCATCTTAGGTATGTCTGTATCAGCTTTGAGTCATCTTGGGTATGTCTGTATCAGCTTTGAGTCATCTCGGGTATGTCTGTATCAGCTTTGAGTCATCTCGGGTATGTCTGTATCAGCTTTGAGTCATCTTGGGTATGTCTGTATCAGCTTTGAATCATCTCGGGTATGTCTGTATCAGCTTTGAGTCATCTTGGGTATGTCTGTATCAGCTTTGAGTCATTTTGGGTATGTCTGTATCAGCTTTGAGTCATCTTGGGTATGTCTGTATCAGCTTTGAGTCATCTTAGGTATGTCTGTATCAGCTTTGAGTCATCTCGGGTATGTCTGTATCAGCTTTGAGTCATCTTAGGTATGTCTGTATCAGCTTTGAGTCATCTCGGGTATGTCTGTATTAGCTTTGAGTCATTTTGGGTATGTCTGTATCAGCTTTGAGTCATCTTAGGTATGTCTGTATCAGCTTTGAGTCATCTTGGGTATGTCTGTATCAGCTTTGCACATCAGGATTTGAGGATTTTCTCCCATTCTTACTTGCAGATTTTCTAAAGCTCTAGGAACACCCTTTGTAGCATAATGTAGAGTCATGCATAGACATGTTTGAGGATTTGAAGGCCCATGACAAACTTTTTCAACCTCCGGAGGGGGAAGAGGCGCTGTCTCACTTTCTTCACAACTGTGCGCATGTATGTCGACCATTTTAAGTCTTTAGTGACTTGGACCCCGAGGAACTTGAAGCTGAGGTGATGTTGCCTACCCTCACTACCTGGGGTCAGCCCATAAGGAAGTCAAGGATCCAGTTGCAGAGGGAGGTGTTCAGTCCCAGAGTCCTAAGATTGGTTACGAGTTTTCGAGGGGACAATGGCGTTGAACGCTGAGCTGTAGTCATTGAACAGCATTCTGTGACGACCCTCCCACTCTGTCTGCCAAATTCTTTCTCTCTGCTCTTGTTTTCCTTATTAGGGTGACAGTGGGCGGAGCTGGGAGGGTCGTCAGCGAAATGGGACACACCTGGGCTCGGGTGTGTCCCGGGGATAAATACACCTGTCCCCCATACATTGAGGAGACTCTCCATGTAGACACATTGTTATTTTTGTTTGTGGCATTTTGTGGCTTGTTTTGGCACCTCACAACAGCTTTCATTATCACAATCTATGCACACAACCACTCACTTGGTATTTTTTGTGTATTTTATTAGGATCCCCATTAGCTGTTGCAAAAGCAGCAGCTACTCTTCCTGGGGTCCACACTTTACTGATTACTGACTACACACTCCATTGTTACTTGTATATAGTTTACTTTAGTTAATAAATACATTATTGTTATTCCTTGATCTCTGCGTTGTCTTGCTTCTTTTTACGGGCTATGAGCCGGTTCGTGATAATTCTCACATAGGTATTCCTCTTATCTAGGTGGGTGAGGGCAATATGGAGTGCAAGTGAGATTGCGTTGTCTATGGATCTGTTGGGGTGGTATGAAAATAGGAGTCGGTCTGGGATGATGGCGTTGATGGGTGCCATAACCAGCCTCTCAAAGTGCTTCATGATTACAGATGTGAGTGCTACAGGGCGGTAGTCATTGTGGCATGAAGCCTTAGAGTTCTTGGGAACAGGAAGGATGGTGGTCATCTTAAAACATTTAGGGATTACACTGCAGGTAGATTGTATGTTTAAAAAAAAAAAGGCAGGTTGAAAATGACCGTGAATATGCCTGCCAGCTGATCTGTGCATGCTCTGTGAATGGGACCTGGAATACCTTCCAGTCCTGCGGCTTTGACCTAATTAAAGATCTTTCTCAAGTCGACCTCGGAGAGTGAGATCAACCAGTCCTCTGGTTCGGTGGTGACCCTCACTCACAGTATGGTGTTATTGTCGAAGCGTGCATAAAATGTGTTGAGTTCGGCTGGTGGAGAGTCATCGTTGGGTAGATCACGGCTGGGTCTTTCTTTATAAACTGTAATGGACTGTAGCCCCATGCGACTGGTGTCGGAGCCTTTGTAATATGATTCCACTTTATTCCTATATTGTCCTTTTTCTCATTTGATGACTCTGCGGAGGTCGTAGCGGGACTTCTTGTACTTGTTGTACTAGGTTGCAATGCAGAGCAGTAAAGTTGAAAACAGTTCAAATTTTGTGGCGTCCGTCTCGCAACGAAGCCTTCAACCACAAGGGGGCGTTGCGTTTCCACTCCATTGTGGACGTCCCCATTGAAATGCATGACATCCGGCGCAACGTAATGGAATGCTTATGGGTAATGTGAACGAGGCCTGAGAGAATGTTTCATGTGAATTTTGTTTCACCCATTTGATAGTATAGAGTATCACAAGAAAATCATTAAATAAACTGTCAGACTATAGGCTAATCTTCTCATATTTCAAATAGCTGACAAAATTATATGTAATATGCTCACCTACAGTATAAGAAACCATCACACGTAGCATATGTTCGTAACAAAACAAAACACAACTCAAACTACATTGTCAATTGAGTTTTAATATTAAGTCAGTGTTAGACAAGTTCTGTCACCCTGTTACAGCGTGACATGGACCTCCATAGCCAGCGATTGCTCTTCCCCCTTTAGAATGGTCACAGACATGTAAAACACAGTCCTTTACCTACTCTGTGATTTCACCATCATATTTTTCTGCCAGAGGCTGATTGTCCCTTTGAGGTTAAATTAATGAAGTGTCTCAATCAAACACGTCCATTTACCCTGCAATCAAATCCACACTGTGATTGTCAGAGGCTGCAGATGCGACAGAGGAAAAGAAGATGGTACCAGCGGGTTTAACCTCAATGACATTCTCTCTCATTGATCACATTCAGAATAATACTTTAGTTTTTTAGAGGGATTGAAAGAAGAAGAAATCAGGTTTTGGGGGTTTATCATTTCAATGAAATTGAGTTAGACCAGCGTGGAATAGACGTTGAATTGACATCTGTGCCCAGTGGGAAGGCACAGTTGACCAGGAAAATCTAATTTTGTTGGATTTAGAGGCCAGAAACCATGAGAGAAATCAGATTGAGCCCAAGCCAGCCATGGGACTAGAAGTATTACAGGGTAACACTTGATAAATTCTGACCTGGATAGTGTAAATGAAATGAGACTTTATTCTGGGTCTATTTATCAAAATGGAGATGATACAATAATCCGGATCATAAAAATCTGTGGATTACAGAAGCAATCATCACGTTGGATGAGATTAAAACTTCTCAGACAAGTAAGGCAGGTCTGTTGTATTGTTGCTACCATATAAAGCTGATGACAATGATGATCCTGTGATCATAGAAATAAGAATGAATAGAATGGGCATCCCCATTTAAGTCAATGATGGCATAATGAGTGGACTGGCGGCCATTGCGAGTGTACCCATAGGAGCAAAGCAGGAAGTAAAATCAGGAAGTGTACCCATCAATCTGTGCTGTGATTTGTTGAATAAACTCAAATTACATTTTTTTTTTAATGCTTTCCATTGCATGAGCCACATCAGTTAGCATCATTTGAAGGAACATTCTTCATTCATGGAAATTACTACATCACAATACCAGGCAGCCATTGACCAGGCAGCCACTTTTATACACCAACATATTCAAATAATGCTATATATTTTAATTAAAAACAATTTATTCATACTATTTCATCCTTTCACAAATCTAGGGTTGCTACCAAAGCCGGCTGTTTTTTTGTTCTGTCGGTTCGGTTGATAGAGATGCGACCCAGTCGTTCAGTCTTTTTGTTTGGTATCTATGGACAGGACCCGGTCGTTCGCTCTAAATGTTCCATTACTGGCTGGCAAAATTCTTATCCCTTACTTGCTAGCTAGCCAACTACGGTTAACTTACAGTCACGTCAAAAAGTGCAGCCAGAATAACAGCAAAGTAGCTGCATTTGCATTTGTTTAAGCTGTTTTCTAGTGACATTTATTTGGATACATCCATAACAATGTGCTAATGTTTGCGTCAATGTGCTTCTGCTAGCCTGCTAGCCCCAGCCCGCTAGCTGTCAGAATCGACTTGTCGCCAGCTCGCCTAGCTACTCACAGGACCCTATGATCACTCGGCTATGCATGCCTCTCCCTAATGTCAATATGCCTTGTCCATTGCTGTTTTGGTTAGTGATTATTGACTTATTTCACTGTAGAGCCTCCAGCCCTGCTCAATATGCCTTAGCTAGCCCTTTTGTTCCACCCCCCACACATGCGATGACCTCACCTGGCTTAAATGGCGCCCTCTAGAGACAAGACCTTTCTCATCGTCACTCAATGCCTGGGTTTACCTCCACTGTATTCACATCCTACCATACCCTTGTCTGTACATTATGCCTTGAATCTATTTTTCCGTATCCAGAAATCTTTTACTCTCTGTTCCGAACGCACTAGACGACCAGTTCTTATAGCCTTTAGCTGTTCCTTTATCCTACTCCTCCTCTGTTCCTCTGGTGAGGTTAACCCAGGCCCTGCAGCGCCTAGCTCCACTCCCATTCCCCATGCGCTCTCATTTGTTGACTTCCGTAACCGTAAAAGCCTTGGTTTCATGCATGTTAACACCCCGGCAGTCCTACAATCTAAGCTAGATGCCCTCAATCTCATACAAATGATCAAGGAACCCACCAGGTACAACCCTAAATCCATAAACATGGGCACCCTCATAGATATTATCCTGACCAACTTGCCCTCGAAATACACCTCTGCTGTTTTCAATCAGGATCTCAGCGATCACTGCCTCATTGCCTGCATCTGCTATGGGTCCGCGGTCAAACGACCACCCCTCATCACTGTCAAACGCTCCCTAAAACACTTCTGCGAGCAGGCCTTTCTAATCGACCTGGCCCGGGTATCCTGGAAGGATATTGTCACGATCGTTGTTATAATAAATGGACCAAGGCGCAGCGTGCGTAGAGTACCACATATTTAATGAATGTGAAACATACAAAAACAACACAGAAATAACTGATATGACAATAAGTAGCGCTCAACGGCACTAGCACAAACAATATCCCACAAATGCAGGTGGAAACAGAACACACTAAGTATGATCCCCAATTAGAGGTAACGAAAAACAGCTGCCTCTAATTGGGAACCATACACAAAACCAACATAGAAACAAAACAACTAGAAAACCACACTTAGTCACATCCTGACCTAAAACATCATAGAGAACCCAGAGGGATCTCTATGGCCAGGACGTGACAGATATCATCCTGTCAGTCGAGGATGCCTGGTTGCTCTTTAAAAGTGCTTTCCTCTCCATCTTAAATAAGCATGCCCCATTCAAAAAATGTAGAACTAAGAACAGATATACAGTGAGGGAAAAAAGTATTTGATCCCCTGCTGATTTGGTACGTTTGCCCACTGACAAAGAAATGATCAGTCTATAATTTTAATGGTAGGTTTATTTGAACAGTGAGAGACAGAATAACAACAAAAAAATCCAGAAATAACGCATGTGAAAAATGTTATGAATGGAATTGCATTTTAACGAGGGAAATAAGTATTTGACCCCTCTACAAAACATGTCTTAGTACTTGGTGGCAAAACCCTTGTTGGCAATCACAGAGGTCAGACATTTCCTGTAGTTGGCCACCAGGTTAGCACACATCTCAGGAGGGATTTTGTCCCACTCCTCTTTGCAGATCTTCTCCAAGTCATTAAGGTTTCGAGGCTGACGTTTGGCAACTCGAACCTTCAGCTCCCTCCACAGATTTTCTATGGGATTAAGGTCTGGAGACTGACTAGGCCACTCCAGGACCTTAATGTGCTTCTTCTTGAGCCACTCCTTTGTTGCCTTGGCTGTGTGTTTTGGGTCATTGTCATGCTGGAATACCCATCCACGACACATTTTCAATGCCCTGGCTGAGGGAAGGAGGTTCTCACCCAAGATTTGACGGTACATGGCCCCATCCATCGTCCCTTTGATGCGGTGAAGTTGTCCTGTCCCCTTAGCAGAAAAACACCCCCAAAGCATAATGTTTCCACCTCCATGTTTGACGGTGGGGATGGTGTTCTTGGGGTCATAGGCAGCATTCCTCCTCCTCCAAACACGGCGAGTTGAGTTGATGCCAAAGAGCTCCATTTTGGTCTCATCTGACCACAACACTTTCACCCAGTTGTCCTCTGAATCATTCAGATGTTCATTGGCAAACTTCAGACGGGCATGTATATGTGCTTTCTTGAGCAGGGGGACCTTGNCGTGTAGTTCTGGGCTGATTCCTCACCGTTCTCATGATCATTGCAACTCCACGAGGTGAGATCTTGCATGGAGCCCCAGGCCGAGGGAGATTGACCGTTCTTTTGTGTTTCTTCCATTTGCGAATAATCGCACCAACTGTTGTCACCTTCTCACCAAGCTGCTTGGCGATGGTTTTGTAGCCCATTCGAGCCTTGTGTAGGTCTACAATCTTGTCCCTGACATCCTTGGAGAGCTCTTTCGTCTTGGCCATGGTGGAGAGTTTGGAATCTGATTGATTGATTGCTTCTGTGGACAGGTGTCTTTTATACAGGTAACAAACTGAGATTACGAGCACTCCCTTTAAGAGTGTGCTCCTAATGTCAGCTCGTTACCTGTATAAAAGACACCTGGGAGCCAGAAATCTTTCTGATTGAGAGGGGGTCAAATACTTATTTCCATCATTAAAATGCAAATCAATTTATAAAATGTTTCACATGCGTTTTTCTGGATTTGTTTGTTGTTATTCTGTCTCTCACTGTTCAAATACACCTACCATTAAAATTATAGACTGATCAATTCTTTGTCAGTGGGCAAACGTACAAAATCAGCAGGGGGTCAAATACTTTTTTCCCTCACTGTAGCCCTTGGTTCACCCCAGACTTGACTGCCCTTGACCTGCACAAAAATATCCTGTGGCGTTCTGCATTAGCATCAAATAGCCCCCGCGATATGCAACTTTTCAGGGAAGTCAGGAACCGACACACTCAGTCAGTTAGGAAAGCTAAGGCTAGGTTTTTCAAACAGAAATTTGCATCCTGTAGCACTAATTCCAAAATGTTTTGGGACACTGTAAAGTCCATGGAGAATAAGAGCACCTCCTCCCAGCTGCCCACCGCACTGAGGATAGGAAACATTGTCACCATCGATAAATCTACAATAATCAATCATTTCAATAAGCATTTTTCTATGGCTGGCCATGCTAACCACCTGGCTACCCCTACCCCGGCCAAATCTATGCACCCCCTGCAGCACCGGACCTCTGGCAGTCTCTATGGGGGTGCCACAGGGTTCAATTCCCGGGCTGACTCTTTTCTCTGTATATATCAATGATGTCGCTCTTGCTGCTGGTGATTCTCTGATCCACCTCTACGCAGACCACACCATTCTGTATACATCCGGCCCTTCTTTGGACACTGTGCTAAACAACCTCCAAACGAGCTTCAATGCCATACAACACACCTTCTGAGGCCTCCAACTGCTTTTAAATGCAAGTAAAACTAAGTGCATGCTCTTCAACCGATTGCTGCCCACACCCTCCCGCCCGACTAGCATCACTACTCTGGACGGTTCGGACAACTACAAATACCTAGGTGTCTGGTTAGACTGTAAACTCTCCTTCCAGACTCACATTAAGCATCTCCAATTCAAAATGAAATCTAGAATCAGCTTTGCAAACAAACCCTCCTTCGCTTCGCAACAAAGCCTGCCGAACATACCCTCGTAAAACTGACTATCCTACCGATCCTTGACTTCGGCGATGTCATTTACAAAATAGCCCCCAACACTCTACTCAGCAAACTGGATGTAGTCTATCACAGTGCCATCCGTTTTGTCACCAAAGCCCCATATACTACCCACCACTGCGACCTGTATGCTCTCGTTGGCTGGCCCTCACTACATATCCAGGTCATCTATAAGTATATGCTAGGTGAAGCCCCGCCTTATCTCAGCTCACTGGTCACCATAGCAACACCCACCCGTAGCACGCGCTCCAACAGGTATATTTCATTGGTCACCCCCAAAGCCAACACTTACTTTGGCCGCCTTTCCTTCCAGTTCTCTGCTGCCAATGACTGGAACGAATTGCAAAAATCACTGAAGCTGGAGTCTTATATCTCCCTCTCTGACTTTAAGCATCACCTGTCAGAGCAGCTTACCGATCACTGTACCTGTACACAGCCAATCTGTAAATTGCACACCCAACTACCTCATCCCCATATTGTTACTTATCCTCTTGCTCTTTTTCACCCCAGTATCTATATTCTCTACTTGCACATCATCATCTGCACATCTATCACTCCAGTGTTAATGCTAAATTGTAATTATTTCGCCTCATGGCCTCTTTCTTGCCTTACCTCCCTACACTTCTACATTTCACACACTGTACATATATTTTTCTGTTGTTACTGACTGTACATTTGTTTATGTGTAACTCTATGTTGTTGTTTTGTCACACCGCTTTGCTTTATCTTGGCCAGGTCACAGTTGTTAATGAGAACTCCTTTATTTAACCTTTAACCTGGTTAAATAAAGGTGAAAGTTCATTACTATGGGATAGATGGAGATCGAATTTGAATATTGAGACAATGTCGGAGGGACAGGCAGTAAGGTTGATACAAATCTCTGCTGTTGAAAACTAAAAGTTAGTCTAAAAGAAATGTGAGATAATGTCTAGATGCTTTTTATAGCGGAGATCAAGTTTATAAAGTGCCTGGCTGGGCTGATGAGACAGTGGATTGCGAAGTCAGATGGAACAAAGTAAATAGGCATTTTAACGTCATAGATTTAGCCGGTGTGGAATAGACACCGGCTGGAATGCGGTTTTAACCAATCAGCATTCAGGATTAGATCCACCAACATATTAAAATAACAATGAATTAAACATTTTCATGAAAACATTTTTTTGATTATTAAATTCATACAATTCAATTCTTCCACCAGAAGAAATAGTCCGGACAAAAATCTGGTAATTATTTTGGTCATGTTGCTACAGACAGGCTCAGGGTCAGGGCAGGCAGAAAGGTCAAAACCGGAAAAACTAGAAAAACAGGAACCATAGACAAGACAGGAGCAAGGGAAAAACCGCTGGTAGGTTTGATGAACAAAACGAACTGGCAACAGACAAACAGAGAACACAGGGGATAATGGGGAAGATGGGTGACACCTGGAGGGGGGTGGAGACAATCACAAAGACAGGTGAAACAGATCAGGGTGTGACACAGCAAGGGAAGCCAGTGAGCATTTGGCCTCCCATGATAAATAATAGTCAATCAGCGTTGAGCTAAACTGAGTGAACTCAACTGTGAATGGTCCTGACGCACCCAAAAGAATGTATCATGGGAAGCCAGTTTGGATTTGGCTTCACACCAATCACATCATATTAAAAGCCAAATGTCATTGACAGAAAAAAAAACTGAATTGTGTTGTTGTCCTCAGGTGGCTAGATTGCTAAAATTAGCCCATTCCTACATTTCCCATGGATGGAGATAGGAATTTGGACTTGTGGTTTTTCTTAATTCTCCGTACTGGCCAATGATTAAACGGCAATTCTGTTCCAACCATAAATTCATACGTTGTGGCCTGAGAGGACGGAAGTTCAATATGTAGCTAGATACAGTAGGCTACGTGTGTTTGTGAGGCAGGGGTCCCGAGTTCGAGCCAAATATGGGCAGAATCGGGAGGAAGTGGTACTCATTAAGAAAGCAGCGTGACGTCCTTTACACAAGCATTTTAGCCAGGTAGCCTAGGACAACAAAAACTAAAAGTGTGTACTGTATAACAAAGTAATAGACCGTTTCGGCAACATGAAAGTAGGGTAAGTCAACATATATTTTCTACTTACTTATGCACACACTCACACAGATAAATCAGTACCATGGTCAGCCACATTATATTTAGTTCACGTTGATTGCAGAATTTTCTTTTGGGGGGGATCTTTTAGTGGTCACTGTATTAGACTAAGCATAGGTGATTTGAGGATGTTGAAATGTTGAAGTTGAAATGGTGCTGGAATAGTGGAGGCAGCTCCTGTTTTTGCGGCAACTCTCCGTGGTTATAAATCAATAGTTGTTTAGTGGGCCAAAAATGTCGGAAACATTGACTTGCTTGACCATGCTGTAGGTCATGTAACTGTTTGTTACATGCAATATGCTTTGTGGACTCCACCAGACAGATGTTGCACTCCGGTTTTGTGATGAAACAAAAATGTGGTTGGATTTATTCTGCCACTGTGTCTTCTTCTTTTTTTATGGGGTAGATTAGCTTTATTAGTGCCGATAGACTGTAGCTTTAATCAATGTAATCGTCTGCATCACTTTCAATCCCCCATATATTTGTTTGGAAATATATATATATATACAAACACATACATACACATATAAATACATACATATACACATACATATAAATAATATACATACATATATATAAATACATCTTTAAAAAATATATATTTCCTTTATTACCCTACAACCCTACCACCCCTCCCCCAATTGGAGCAAACTAGTGAACAACAACGCTTAGGCCTGTATTTCCAGCTTATACATACTATATACATTTGTCTTCTTATTTTCTCGGCCTTAGGCCTATATACAACGGTTGCAAGGCATATGAACTAACAGGTTATAGAGCAAACAACGCAATTATCACAACACATATGTTGTAATATGGCTTTTTTTCTGGCTTGGCTTCCCCAGAGATTTTACCCACGTACCGCTACTGGGTTGGAAGCAAGGGGGAATTATGTGCGAGTTGAGATAAATACAAGAGATGATTCGGATATTAACATGAACATGATATTCTTATGAGGCGCAGTGATTTTTAGATGGAAGTTAACAGGCATAGTGTCCCTGTGACGGCCAATACAGCACGGCTTGGAACGCTGCTTGTCCAATCAGCATCCAGGATCCAAACAACCAGTTATATAATCAGTCTTATTTCCATGCCTGTGATTGTGCGTGTATCCAGATAATGAACTCTACTTTAACACTCCCCTGTTAGAATTCAAATTCTACTGTTTGTCTCTCACCACAATATAGTTTTAGCCCTTACCTCATTGCTCCACTGGCCTCTCTTTGATCTATCCTTTTCCTAGGCTTTATTTTTGGTCAGATTTTATTACGTAAGATGAAAATTAAAAATTCTACAAAAAAAAGCTATCATATTACAAAGACATTTTAGGGTTTGACTCTCGTTCGATGAGTATTTCTTGTATATGCCATAGAGTTTCAGAATCATCCAAATACATTTTGCGATTGTCCCCTCCAGCTAAAACAGAGGAATAGGCCAGTCAGTGGGGGGTCCTTTTGTCTGCCCAAGCTTCCATCATATCATCTCTAGTTCATCTTCTCCTCAATACAACATACTGTATGCTAGAGTTAAACCACTGGAGTGGAAATTAATTTTAGTTCAATCATACTGTCATTCCTGTATCATAATTGCATATTCAGGGGATCACTGCAAAAGGAACGTGGCACAGCAGGTATATGAAGAACTTAAGAATAGTTTTTTTAAGATGTGATTCATTATGTGTTGCAATAATAGAAATGTTGAACTGTGTTGTGCTCGGTAGCTGCTACACAGCAACAAGTTCTGAATATTACAGCAAAATGGCAGCGTGATATCAGGAATGGTTGAAACAGTAGTTCTTTAACACTAGAAAGACAGAGAACGTCATAATGACTCAAAGCTGTCCAATTCCTTTGCCATTTTCAAAGCCATGTCCCCTGTCCTTGACATTTTCTAAATAAGAAAAATAAGCTTTCACTGTGTTCCAACGCAGATGCTTTTGTTTCATAGTTGTATGAAAGGCCCAACAAATAACAATCATTTTGCACTTAAAATGCTGTGTTTTTAGTGGTCTTAGTTTTTACATATAGCCTACAGTAACATAAACTAATGAAAATGGTATGTCCTTTTAAATATGTATTGTTTCATATTCCAATGTTACATAAACCTTCATAAACACAACCAAATTATTTTTTTCCCAATAACATGTAATACATCTATTTATTAGACTGTTAGAATGTTGACTTCCAAAAGACGTGTCATTGGCACATAGCGAGGTCCATCGAGGCCAGGCTTTTTTAGCGTTCATGGGTTGTACTATAAACTCCCTGTGGTCCATGGCCAGTACACACAACCACAGTAATGTTGATTCTCTCTGAGGAAGAAAGATGCAACACATGCCTCCAATACATTTTCTAATACTTACCATACAGTTCTGCCTATTCTATTTAAGTTGTTTAGCCAGACTCGTCTTTCAGAATGCATTACTGAAAAAACTATGAAAGGATTCTCTGGTGGACTGGACACCCATGGACATGCCACTGCCATTCAAAGCTTTACTGACCTAGAATCCGTAATACCACTGTTCCATCTGCATGTATAAGGGCTGGAGAAAACCCCTATTACTGGTTCCATCTGCATGTATAAGGGCTGGAGAAAACCCCTATTACTGGTTACATCTGCATGTATAAGGGCTGGAGAAAACCCCTATTACTGGTTCCATCTGCATGTATAAGGGCTGGAGAAAACCCCTATTACTGGTTCCATCTGCATGTATAAGGGCTGGGGAAAACCCCTATTACTGATTACATCTGCATGTATAAGGGCTGGGGAAAACCCCTATTAATGGTTACATCTGTATGCTGCTGAATTGTTTTCTACTTGGTGCTTTAGGCCTGTGGTGCTCATTCCCAAAGAAATCCCTCATGCCATCTCTTCTAGTTCGTCAAATCAACATACTAGCCCAAACAAATTGATTGTTCACTCTGTCACACAGCATATCACGGTCCTTCACCCCAAACAGACAATCAGATTGCATCAACAATGTTCCAGGAAATGTTTGCATTCCATGTGAATTCCTGATTGTTTTCTCGTTTCCCAATGTGATTGGATAAAACAATCCTCCTGCGATATATTGAAGGTACCAACCCTTATTTTACAAACACATCAGGATCATGATAGCTTAAATTTGGAAGGAAAGCATGATCGTCAAATTTATATTTTACATCCTTAGCATCACAGTATTGTTCAGGATTAATCAGTATTGAAAAATGTATTAATACATATTTGTATTTACGTCCAGTGAAATTGTTCGGTTTGGGTAATACTATATTTGAAGAGCTAGCCATGGAAGCTCTCCCAATTAAAGCCGAAGAAGGTTGTTAAAAGGTTTGCATAATTTAACACAGCATGGGTCCATCAAAGGTGTAAGGATTAGGATGACAGCGAGCTCACTTCAGTTTAATACGCCTACAATCTTAAGACCATATAAAGGGAATATTAGTTCATTTCTTTTACCACCTAATTGATAATTTTGCTTGATTTTCTCTCCATGTTTTTTATTCACATCTCCTCCGAGCCACGTCCCAAATGGAACCCTATTACCTTTATAGTGTGCCATTTGGTTTTACCGGAGCCCTATAGGTAGGAGTGCATTATAAAAGGGGAAATGGTGCCATTTGGAACGCAGACCCTGTGTGTTGTGGCACTAGGCTAGCTGGCATTAGTTCAGCTCTCTCTCCGAGGTGATGTCTTCGACGGCAAGAGGCTCACCCAGAAGGAGGTCCAAGATAACAGACACGCAAATCAGGAAACAGTACACAGAACGAACCAAAGCAGAGTGCCTTGCACGTTTCCGTCTTTGTAAGTTCCAAAACTCATTTAGCCTCAAAATTCTTTATGAAAAATCAAAAGGGACTTTTCATGAAGCGGAACTAATTTATCTATACCCCACACTTTGAATAGAATTAGCATTCTCTCTTCTAAATCACCTAATTAGTTTTTCCTTATTAAATTACGATTGGTGTTGGGTTTGCCATCATGATAAACAGCTCTGTGCTGTTCTTTTATCTGTCGGCAGACCGGCTGAGTTCTGACAGAGCAGATCGGGAAGATTTACCTTCCTGTTTCAGTCTCTAGAGGAGTACCAGTTGTCATTTCATAATGCTAGTTTATACAACTGCTGGACAGCAATAATAAATTACATTGGATTGGAGGCAAAATAGCTAATTGCATCATGTTCACAGTTTCCATCTTCGGATGCTCGCCACTATCTTACCGTATTAGAGATAGCTCCCTAAGAGGTGTTGATGTGTTGAACTGAGCACTGGGAATGAGAAGTAAATAACATTGATTATATTAATTGGATTATTAAGACACACAGGGCAAAGCTCAGCAGGATAGATCAACCCTCAAGTCAGAAACTTAAGCAATAGAGAAGTAGATGAGAGAGAATTAGAGGGAGAGAGAGAGATTAGAGCTTGAAAGAAGGAGAGAGAGAAAGAGAGAAAGATGGAGAGGGATCTCTCCGAGGTTGGTTCTCAGCAGGATAAACATTAATCAAGCAGTTCTGCCCTGAAACTAAACATGTTGATTTGAGGAGAGAGTGTGGGTTTGGTAAGGAGAGAGAAGAGGAGACAGAAGAGGGGAGCGAGGTAGTGAGAGAAAGGGATGGGGAGAGGGGGAAAGGGAAAGGGGAAAGAGCTGGAGAGACAGATAGAGAGAAATAGAAGGAGAGAGAAATATATAGAGAGAGACAGACACAATGAGAGAGATAGACTCACAAAAAAAGAAGGAAATAGAGAAAAAAGAGTCAGAAAGAGAGGGTAAAGAATTGCGGAGTGAGAGAGGAAAAGAGAGAGGAAGAGAGAGAGAGTGAGAGTAGCTTCCTGCTGATGGAGTGTTCCCCTGGCCGTTTGGAGCAAGCCCAGATAAACAGAGTAGCCCAGGGCATGCTGGGTAGTAGTGGAGAGAGAGCGTGAGAGAGTAAGAGAGAGATAGAGAGAGAGAGAAGCTGTGTTATAGTAGAACATCTCCTCCTATCCTCAAGTGGGGCTTACCATATTTGCATCTTAGTCGCATTCGCTTTGAAGATTCAAAGGTTCCTCTCCCTCTCCTTTCTCTTTGCATAGCCTGCGCTGGACATTTTGGGGCTGGGTTCTCCACTCAAAGCACTCTATAGAGTCTGTTCACTATAGTATGGTATAAGTCCCCACATTGTGCTTCAAAGTGAGTGAGTGTAAGTGTGTGTGCATGTGTGTGTGAGGGTTAATGTGTGTCTATTGGTGAATGTGTACATGTGTCCATGCAAACACATTTACATGTTTGTGAATGCGTTTGTGTACACAGAGCAATACATCACCATCATCAATGGTGTCTATTTTTTTTTCTTTGACTGGAAACACAACACATGAATGATGATTCAGTAGAAAATCAATTTTCTATGGTTCCCTCTACCGGTTACACCTGCAAAAAAGGATACTGCACGTTGAAGCCATATTTATGTTTGTTATGTTTGTTTATTTACCATTGACAGACATCTATGACAATACTTATATATTTAAGTATTTGACGTCTCATCCTGTCGATACAATGCTAAATCTCTACAGTAAACTTGAGTAAAAAGCGAAAAAATATATACTTTTTTTTCTTTCAATAGGGTCAAAAAAATCAAAGCCGTAAAATGAGGAATGGTTACCACCATGCAGAAAATATGCACATTTTATGTGCGCAAGTTAATTATGCCACTTCAGAGGAAGCTTGTGAAAGGATAAGGAAAGCTGCATAAATTTAGCTGTAATCCAGGCTGGCAGAACTCATTTGCAGGGACAGGCTTATCTGAGCACTGCAGCTTTCTCACAAAATTAACCTTGGATATTTGGGCCCAATTCAGCCAGCATTTGATTCTCCCTCTCCACTGCTCTCTCTCTCTCTCTCTCTCTCTCTCACTCTCTCTCTTTCTCTCTCTCTCTAGTGACTGCTTGCTCTCTCTCTTTCTCTCTCTCTGCTCTCTCTCTCTCAATCCCCCTCTCCCTCATCTCTCATTCACTACACATCAGTCAGCGCTCTATCGCTCTCTCTTTTTCTCTTTTCTCTCTCTCTCTCTATCTTGCTCTCTTTTTCTCTCTCTCTCTCTTTCTCTCTCTCTCTCTCTCAGAGGCTCTATGTATTACACAGTGAGTACAGCAGACTGTTGAGAGTTTATCACTGCAATGTTTGACTAAATAAACAAGCAAAAGCCCACCTCTTCTCTATGTGTGTGTGTGTGTGTGTGTGTGTGTGTGTGTGTGTGTGTGTGTGTGTGTGTGTGTGTGTGTGTGTGTGTGTGTGTGTGTGTGTGTGTGTGTGTGTGTGTGTGTGTGTCCGTGCGTGTCTGTGCATGTATGTGTGTCAGAACTACTCCCTCTATTCCTCCCAGTGAATAAAGGAGAGAACACGTCTCTCTCCATGTCTCTACTAGTCCTGCTTCTTCTTCTTGGCAACATTGCAATGAAACAGTTAGGCAGGGGAGCCGACCCATTGTCTTGCTACTCATTAGGTTTAGTCTGTTTACTGTCTGTGTGGCGTCTCATGTATTTTTCTTGTGCTGAAGACAAAACTAATCTTGAGAACTCTGTTGCTTGGATCCAACATTAAACGGGTCAATTCACACTGCTTTAGTTCTATGCTAGGAAGAACAGACAGAACATGCATGCCTATATGGACCAAATATGTGTTCATTTTGGGGTCCAAGTTGAGGATTCTCGTGGGGAAAGTCTTGAAGATGCTTTGATGGATCTCTCTGTATGTCTTCCACTTCATTTAGTATGTGAATACTGTGCCAAAAACTCTCTGATCGGACGTTTATCAGTCAGTTCCTTGGTAGAATGTTTACTTCAAATATGGCAGCCTCTTCAAAACTGCATCTGCCAATCAGCTACGCTAAGAATGCTCATTCGGCCTATCAGCTGTCCTTAGAATGCTCTATCATGCCTGTCCTTTTGATAGGCTACTGACGGGGAGACAGGAGCAGGTGACCTTTGACGTGTATAACATTTTTAAACCTTGATGTATCCGTGCGTCATTAACATATGCAGTATGGTATCTCTTCAATGCCAAGACTAGTTATCAACAGATTTGGATCATGTATTCAATAAATCATACTCATCATTAAATTTCAACCACAGATATGACATCATGGAAACCTATTTTCAACATAGACAAACATTGTATAAAATATGTTGAATTTGTACCGTTGAAACAACGTCAGCTCTTCAACGTTATATCCACTATCAGAAAAACTAATTATAGGCTGGGCAGCACCTCCTACAGGAGAGTTGATCTATCTACAGCTATCATTTGGTCTCCCATCCAGGGTTTGAACCAAGCCCAGATTAGCTTGATATTTGTCACTGACTACTACCAATGTGCTATCATAAGAATGATTATTGAGAGATCTCTTAATAAATAAATACAGTGCATTCAGAAAACATTGTTACATTACAGCCTTATTCTGAAATGGATTAAATACATTTTTTCCTCATCAATCTACACACAATACCCCATAATGACAAAGTGAAAACAGGTTTTTAGAAATGTTTAGAAATGTATTACAAATAGAAACAGAAATACCTTATTCATTCAGAAGCCACTCCTGGCTTCTGAATGAATAATCACTCTGACATCAATGCAAATGTAATCGAAAATCTAATCAAACACTTCATGAGAGCCTATGAGTTCATGTTGCGCAACATTTCTATAGGCTATGCAATTGCGTGTGAAAACAAAGGATCCCATCAGCTTTCTATAGGCTAGGCCTACTGTATTTCTTTCTCAACTTTCCTAATATTAAGCACATTGCTTATATTTACAACATGAGTATAGCCTACCTGGCTGGAACAAAAATTAACCACTGGAAAAGCTTCCTCCATTTGCTATTTAAGTGCATAGATGACATGTATTTTCTTCCTGCTGCCCCTGTTTTGATACAGGTGCATGATAATGGTCCATTCTAAATTAAAACAGATTTCACACATATATTATTTAGTATATGTAAAGACAATATTAAATCAAGAATAGTCTGACGGGTGACAATATTAGCCTATCACTTGTGAATTATACATTATCACCTCTGAATGATGCCCAGAATAAGAAATAATTCATTTTTTCTTTGCGACTTTTAGAATCATAGTCGCACACCTCATGTAGCCTAGCCCACAGGCCTATATGTTTTAATAAGGTTTGTATCACAACTAAAGTGGCCAAATAATTTCTCAAAATTAAACACCTTAATCCGCTTTACAAGGGGTGTAGAGCCATACATAAGCAGCGCGTGAGTTTCAAGTTTGGGGAAGATCATTTTCACCATAAAAATGCACCTTTATAATAAAAGTTTTTTAATAATGGTGTTTTCCGCTAATGAAACATTTGCATGTATAGCCTACTACCATGTGCGCATTGCTGTGGTTATGATGTGAAGAAATAGCCTAATAGTTTATTAAAATGTAAAGCTAAACGTTCTGATCTGTTGCGTCAGCCACATTGCGTAAAAACGTTTTTTTAATGCTAGTGGTTGTATTCATTTGGGATCTATCGCATCCCACAACTGTCCCAGACTATGTTTGGAATATTTATTTCTCACACAGAATAGAATAGGTCGACTTTTGTACTATGGGGAATACATCCAATCAAAGTTTATTTGTCAGGTGCGCCAAAACCAACAGGTGTAGACTTTACAGTGAAATGCTTACTTGCGGGCAACTAACCAACTGTGCAGTTTTTAAGCAGTAAAAGGGTATTAGGTGAACAATAGATAAGTAAAGAAATAAAAACAACAGTAAAAATAACAGTAGCGAGGCTATATACAGTAGCGAGGCTGTATACAGGCACCAGTTAGTCGGGCTGATTGAGGTAGTATGTACATGTAGGTATGGTTAAAGTGACTATGCATATATGAGTGTTAACCCCGGTGTCCTGGCTAAATTCCCAAGCTGTCCCTCCTACCATCACGGTCACCTAATCATCCCCAGTTTATAATTGTCTCATTCATCCCCCTTCTCTCCCCTGTAACTGTTCCACAGGTCGTTGTTGTGAATGAGAATGTGTTCTCAGTCAACTTACCTCGTAAAATAACGGTAAAATAAAAAAATGTAAAAAACTACATAAACAGAGAGTAGCGGTAGCGTAAAAGAGGGGTTGGCGGGTGGCGGGACACAATGTAGATAGTCCGGGAAGCCAATGTGCAGGGGAACGGGTAAGTTGGGCTAATTGAGGTAGTATGTACATGAATGTATATTTAAAGTGACTATGCATATGTGATAAACAGAGAGTAGCAGCAGCGTAACAGAGGGGTTGGGGGGGCACACAATGCAAATAGTCTGGGTAGCCATTTGATTACCTGTTCAGGAGTCTTATGGCTTGGGGATAAAAACTGTTGAGAAGCCTTTTGGTCCTAGACTTGGCGCTCCGGTACCGCTTGCCATGGGTAAGTAGAGAGAAGAGTCTATGACTGGGGTGGCTGGGGTCTTTGACAATTTTTAGGGCCTTCCTCTGACACCGCCTGGTGTAGAGGTCCTGGATGGCAGGCAGCTTAGCCCCAGTGATGTACTGGGCCGTACGCACTACCCTCTGTAGTGTCTTGCAGGGTGCTCTCGATATTGCAGCTGTAGAAGCTTTTGAGGATCTGAGGACCCATGCCAAATCTTTTTGTTTCCTGAGGGGGAATAGGCTTTGTCGTGCCCTCTTCACAACTGTTTTGGTGTGTTTAGAACATTCTAGTTTGTTGGTGATGTGGACATCAAGGAACTTGAAGCTCTCAATCTGATCCACTACAGCCCCGTCGATGAGAATGGGGGCGTGCTCAGTCCTCCTTTTCCTGTAGTCCACAATCATCTCCTTAGTCTTGGTTACGTTGAGGGATAGGTTGTTATTCTGGCACCACCAGGCCAGGTCTCTGACCTCCTCCCTATAGGCTGTCTCGTTGTTGTCGGTGATCAGGCCTACCACTGTTGTGTTGTCTGCAAACTTAATTAGTGATGGTGTTGGAGTCGTGCCTGGCCACGCAGTCATGGGTGAACAGGGAGTACAGGAGGGGACTGAGCACAGTGTTGAGGGTGAGCGTGGCAGATGTGTTTCTACCTACCCTCACCACCTGGGGGCAGCCTGTCAGGAAGTCCAGGATCCAGTTGCAGAGGGAGGTGTTTAGCCCCAGAATCCTTAGCTTAGTGATGAGTTTTGAGGGTACTATGGAGTTGAGCACTGAGCTGTAGAAACATGAATAACATAGGTGTTCCTTTTGTCCAGGTGGGAAAGGGCAGTGGGGAGTGCAATAGAGATTGCATCATCAGTGGATCTGTTTGGGCTGTATGTAAATTGGGGTGGGTCTAGGGTTTCTGAGATAATGGTGTTGATGTGAGCCATTACCAGCCTTTCAAAGCACTTCATGGCTACGGACGTGAGTGTTACGGGTCTGTAGTCATTTAGGCAGGTTGCCTTAGTGTTCTTGGACACAGGGACTATGGTGGTCTGCTTGAAACATGTTGGTATTACAGACTCAATCAGGGACATGTTGAAAATGTCAGTAAAGACACCTGCCAGTTGGTCAGCACATGCCTGGAGCACATGTCCTGGTAATCCGTCTGGCCCCGCAGCCTTCTGAATGTTGACCTGTTTAAAGGTCTTACTCACGTTGGCTCCGGAAAGCGTGATCACACAGTCTTCCGGAACAGCTGATGCTCTTATGAATGCCTCAGTGTTGCTTGCCTCGAAGCGAGCATAGAAGTGATTTAGCTCGTCTGGTAGGCTCGTGTCACTGGGCAGCTCGCGGCTGTGCTTCCCTTTGTAGTCTGTAATAGTTTGCAAGCCCTGCCACATAAGACGAGTGTCAGAGCCGGTGTAGACCGATTCAATCTTAGCCCTGTATTGACGCTTTGCCTGTTTGATGGTTCGTCGCAGGGCATAGCAGGATTTCTTATAAGCTTCCGGGTTAGAGTCCCGCACCTTGAAAGCGGCAGCTCTACCCTTTAGCTCAGTGTGAATGTTGCCTGTAATCCATAGCTTCTGGTTGGGGTATGTACGTACAGTCACTGTGGGGACGACGTCCTCGATGCACTTATTGATAAAGCCAGTGACTGATGTGGTGTACTCCTCAATGCTATCGGTAGAATCCCGGAACATGTTCCAGTCTGTGATAGCAAAACAGTCCTGTAGTTTAGCATCTGCTTCATCTGACCACTTTCTTATAGACCGAGTCCCTGGTGCTTCCTGCTTTAATTTTTACTTGTAAGCATGAATCAGGAGGATAGAATTGTGGTAAGATTTACCAAATGGAGGGCGAGGGAGAGCTTTGTACGTGTCTCTGTGTGTGGAGTACAGGTGATCTAGAATTTTTTCCCCTCTGGTTGCACATTTCATATGTTGATAGAAATAAGGTAGAACTGATTTAAGTTTCCCTGCATTAAATTTTCCGGCCACTAGGAGCACCGCCTCTGGGTGAGAGGTTTCCTGTTTTCTTATTTCCTTATACAGCTGACTGAGTGGTAAATAAACAGCCACGAAAAGTATAGCATAGTAGATTGACATAGACTAGTGCTTTTGCTGTTCGTTAGGCCTACTCATCATGTTGGCTGACGATAGGTAAATGTGGACAGTTCTTCCAATATCTTCAATATGCACCTCGGAATTGGATAAGGACTAATTTGATAAGAACATGCGCAGTTGCGTCCCTCATGTGTCTGTCTTCACTTGTAGCCTGTGAGAAAGAGTCAATCACGTAATGGAGAGCCATGTGAGTGAGAGGTGATTCGGAGCGCAGGGAGAAAGGCACAACAGCCACTGGCCGCAAATGGCATGGATTTTTTTAGGGTGTATTACGGCCACACAAAGGGGATGCCGCCGTGAAATTCTAGGCGTTATCAAGTGGTTGTCAAGTTGTGAATGAATTACTAATGTAGTGTGTACAGTCTGCGCAAAAAACTAAGCAGAGCTCATGCCTTTTAAGCAACCTTTTTCAAATCATCATTAGAGTCGCATCATGCAGCCTCAAAACATACAGCCCAACGTTTGTAGAACAACTAGAGTAATATTAATAACTCTAACATATTTCTTTGTTAACGCTCAACACAGAATAGCCCTGTGTGCACACTGCATCATCAGCTTTGTTCAATTGTATTCTTCATATTATGAAATAATACCACATAATTCTAAGCAAATCTTGTCTGCTAAATGAACTAGTGTAGCCCACATCCATTTGGCATAGCCAGATTAGGACCTAGCATAAGGACAACTTAGAGTATGCTATTCTGTTCTTCTGAAATAGACTCCATTTTCTTCATGTCATCCTTCTTTAGACCTGTCTAAAATAAATCATGGATTTATTGTGAAGTTGTAAGCTATATTACATGGATTTATTAGACTTTTTAAAATGTAGATGTTCCAAAGGTCTGTGTTGAAGCCAGGAGATGTTAAATGTGTTTATGTTAATTAATGGTCAATTACCATGAGACCGACAGTTATTTGTTTGACAATCACCGCCTGACGAAATTTCGTAACCGCCACAGCCCTACTCCTGCGTTGTCTTGGCTGTGTGCTTAGGGTCATTGTCCTGTTGGAAGGTGAACCATCGCCCAAGTCTGAGGTCCTGAGATCTCTGGAGCAGAATTTCATCAAGGATCTCTGTACTTTGCTCCGTTCATCTTTCCCTCAATCCTGACTAGTCTCCCAGTCCCTGTCGCTGAAAAACATCCCCACAGCATGATGCTGCCACCACCATGCTTCACTGTAGGGATGGTGCCAGGTTTCCTCCAGACGTTCCTCCAGACGTGCCTTTTTAGGTGCCTTTTGGCAAACTCCAAGCGGGCTGTCATGTGCCTTTTACTGATGAGTGTCTTCCGTCTGGCCACTCTACCATAAAGGCCTGATTGGTGGAGTGCTGCAGAGATGGTTGTCCTTCTGGAAGGTTCTTCCATCTCCACAGAGGAACTCTGGAGTTCTGTCAGAGTGACCATAGGGTTCTTGGTCACCTCCCTGACCCAGGCCCTTCTCCCCTGATTGCTTAGTTTGGCCGGGCAGAAGAGTCTTGGTAGTTTCAAACTTCTTCCATTTAAGAATGATGGAGGCCACTTGGATTCTTGGGGACCTTCAATGCTACAGACCTTGATACCCTTCTCTAGAGATGTGCCTCAACACAATCCTGTCTCTGAGCTCTACAGACAATTCCTTCAACCTCAAGGCTTGGTTTTTACTCTGACATGCATTGTCAACTGTGGGAACTTATATGGACAAGATTATCAATGGAAACAGAATGCACCTGAGCTCAAATTCGATTCCTATAGCAAAGGGTCTGAATATTTATGTAAATAAGGTATTTCTGTTTTTTATTTTTAATACATTTGCAAACAAAAAAACAACTGTTTTTGCTTTTTCATTATGGGGCATTGTGAGTAGATTGATGAGGATTTTTTTTAAAAATTTATATCCATTTTAGAATAAGGCTGTAATGCAACAAAATGTTGAAAAAGTCAAGGGGTCTGAATACTTTCTGAATTCACTGTATATTCACTGTTGCTGTCAAAGTCATTCCAAAGGGTAGTTTTAACAGAGCAAATGAAATGTAGCCACACTCTATTAGTCCTATATCATCAATGAGACTATTTAGGCCTATATAGCATTTGTGAAGTTATCAACAACTATTGTTTCAATTCAACCCTGGGTTCAACTACAAACAGAAAATACATACTGTATAGGACTAGGGTTTGAAGCTTTGGTTGATGTCAAATTTAATCTTCAAGTTAATAATGAGTGTGTTGGATCCACCACTCCATTTCAACCAAAGATTTAAGTTAAAGAATAGGACTAAATCAAATCCAACTTTATTTAAAGTGGACTTAAAGTTTGATTTGATTTTATTCCTATTCTTTAACCTAGATTGTTGGTTGCGAGGAAACATTAATCCTACATATCATTTATTAATTTGTAGACAAACTGGAATGAAAGTCAGACTAAGAAAATGACATTACTTAAAGTTTTAGAACACCTACTCATTCAAGGGTTTTTCTTTATTTTTACTATTTTCTACATTGTAGAATAATAGTGAAGACATCAACACTATGAAATAACACATATTAAATAATGTAGTGACCAAAAAAGTTTTAAACAAATCAAAATATATTTGATATTTGATATTCTTCAAATAGCCACCCCTTGCCTTGATGACAGCTTTGCACATTCTTGGCAGAGTTCAGTGTGTCAAATCAGAGGGCCTGTTGTTTGGACCTCTGGCAGTCTCTATGGGGGTACCACAGGGTTCAATTCTCAGGCCGACTCTTTTCTCTGTATATATCAATGACGTCGCTCTTGCTGCTGGTGATTCTCTGATCCACCTCTACGCAGACCACACCATTCTGTATACATCCAGCCCTTCTTTGGACACTGTGCTAACAAGCCTCCAAACAAGCTTCAATTCAACACTCCTTCCGTGGCCTCCAACTGCTTTTAAATACTAGTAAAACTAAGTGCATGTTCTTCAACCGATTGCTGCCCGTGCCATCCTGCCCGACTAGCATCACTACTCTGGACGGTTTTGACCTAGAATATGTGGACAACTACAAATACCTAGGTGTCTGGTTAGACTGTAAACTCTCCTTTGGCTTCCTATTTCACAACAAAGCCTCCTTCACTCATGCTGCCGAACATACCCTCGTAAAACTGACTATCCTACCGATCCTTGACTTCAGCGATGTCATTTACAAAATAGCCCCCAACACTCTACTAAGCAAACTGGATGTAGTCTATCACAGTGCCATCCATTTTGTCACCAAAGCCCCATATACTACCCACCACTGCGACCTCTATGGTCTCGTTGGCTGGCCCTCACTACATATCTGTCGCCAAACCCACTGGCTCCAGGTCATCTATAAGTCTTTGCTAGGTAAAGCCCCGCCTTATCTCAGCTCACTGGTCACCATAGCAACACCCACCCGTAGCACGCACTCCAGCAGGTATATTGCACTGGTCATCCCCAAAGCCAACACTTCCTTTGGCTGCCTTTCCTTCCAGTTCTCTGCTGCCAATGACTGGAACGAATTACAAAAATCACTGAAGCTGAAGTCTTATATCTTCCTCTCTGACTTTAAGCATCACCTGTCAGAGCATCTTACCGATCACTGTACCTGTAAACAGCCAATCTGTAAATAGCACCATCAACTACCTCATCCCCATATTATTACTTACCCTCTTGCTCTTTTGCACCACACTATCTCTACTTGCACATCATCTGCACATCTATCACTCCATTATTAATGCTAAATTGTAATTATTTCGCCTCTATGGCCTATTTATTGCCTAGCTCCCTACTCTTCCACATTTGCACACACATTTTTCTTTTCTATTGTGTTATTGACTGTACGTTTATTTATGTGTAACTCTATGTTGTTGTTTTTGTCAAACTGCTTTGCTTTATCTTGGCCAGGTCGCAGTTGTAAATGAGAACTTGTTCTCAACTGGCCTACCTGGTTAAATAAAGGTGAAATCTAAAAAATAAAAATAAATTATGTTGAAAATAGTACAAATAAAGAAAAACCCTTGAATGAGTAGGTGTTCTAAAACGTTTGACCGGTAGTGTACATCTCCTTCAAATGTTGATATTTGGTTACATTGACAACCAAACACAATTAAAAATAAATTTTGCAATACAGTAAATAGCCTATTAACTTGTCGTCAAGTTAACAAATATGTTGGATTCACGTCTCCAACTAAACCAAAAATAAAAGTTAAAGAATAGGATTAAGCCAGTGGGTCATATGAAACTACCCAAGAATTAGATATATCTCCTTTAAATGTTGATATTTGGTTGCATTGTCAACGTAACATTATTCAATATGACTTTTGTAATACTGTAAATAGCCAAAAGTTAAGGCTATCTTACCCCACAAGAAATGCCACAAGAGGTCTCTTCACAGTCCCCAAGTCCAGAACAGACTATGGGAGGCACACAGTACTACATAGAGTCATGGAACATGGAACTCTATTCCACATCAAGTAACTGACACAAGCAGTAACATTACATTAAAAAACAGATTAAAAAAGCACATTGAACAGCGGGGACTGTGAAGCAACACAAACATTGGCACAGACACACACACACACACACGCACTATACATACACATGGATTTAGTACTGTAGATATGTGGTAGTGGTGGAGTAGGGGCTTGAGGGCACACAATGTGTTGTGAAATCTGTGAATGTATTGTAATGTTTTAAAATTGTATAAACTGCCTTGACTTTGCTGGACCCCAGAAAGAGTAGCTGCTGCTTTGGCAGAAGCTAATGGGGATCCATAATAAATACAAATACAAATGTAACAGTTTAATTGAACCTTAAAATGAGTAACTCATCCATGGCCATATTTCGAGGCTACTGTAACTATAAAAGTATTCTTATGTAATCATAGAAAGCGTGCATGTTCAAGATAGCATGCAAAGGCCGCAGGTCTGTGGAGACCTTCACAATATAAATATCTGTGCAGAATCTCGAACAGCATTGATCACTTGCACCATGTACTTTTAGTGTAATCACAACTCCAATCCAGGTCATTTGATTTTGCTATTAGAGGAAGCACAGTGAAAACACATGAATCTGTTATATAAATAAACAAAATATTAGACATTGTATTTCCATTTGAACTTTGCTGTGCTTTTAAATGGTTCAAAGTGCAGTGATAACATATTTAGATGAAAACTTAACCAAAAATCAGAAATAGTTTCTGTTGGAATTTGGTTTTGCTTTTATATGGTTAAAAGCAAAGTGATAATACATTGGGAATTCAGCAAACTTCTAGCTGTCTTTTTGAGTGGGTGAATAAAGGTTGAAATCTCATTGATCAACGTCTCAACTAAAAATTACTCACATTTCCACGTTGAAATTACTTGGTGTGCCAGTGGAAACATACTGCTAGTTCTTTATTAACTGTCAAGATTCATTTTTGTCACTATACGTGGATGTCCCCTCTGACACTTAACAAGAGAATACTACTCCAAATGATCTGGGAGCAAGTCACAAGTCAACGAGCAGTAGAAGCTCATTTCTAACCCCGACGCCCAGTTCCATCATCACACACACACACACACACACATTCACATACACACACACACATCCTCCTCTGATATCACTCAGCAACTCTGCATCGCTGTCGTCACCTCAAGACTGATCGCCGTGACAACCTCTCCTGTCCCCATCTGTAACTCTAATGTTCCTGTCAGGTGATGGGATGGAGGCCATTAATCAGAACATTCTGCCAGGCCGCTAATGGGACCCATCCCATAATGTATGTTTATAATGTATGTATATCCCTCTCCAATGAATTCAAGACGTCCGGAAACATATGCTAATCATTTCCCTGTCCGTGAGGCATGAGTCTTCAAAGTCGCTACTCGCTAGTTCCCCTAAATCTAAAACTGAGATGCTATTTTTCTTCTTCTTTTATTATTTTAAGAGGAGGGATTGAGGCTTTTGGAGCTGCTAAAGCGGCTCAAGTTCTAAAAACTAAACTTTCCTCTGATGTATTCTTAGTCGTGTGTGTGTGTGTGTGTGTGTGTGTGTGTGTGTGTGTGTGTGTGTGTGTGTGTGCGCGCGTATCCCTCTTAATATCATCCTACTTTAATGTTTTTGACAGTTTACTAAACTAGTGATTTAGAACCACGGAGAGTTAAAGCAAGTCAGCACAAAGACAACAGGAGCACTGCCTCCGCTATTCCAGCACCAGTTAAACTTCATCATTTAGACATCATCAAATCAACTAGGCTATATATGCTGAGTTTAATACAGTGAAAACAAACCAAAAACAATTTAGTCCAATCAATATTCCCAAATATTATGTGACTATCCATGGTACTGATTTCTGTGTGTGTGTGCAAGCGTGCACGTAAGTAAATACAAAAAGTTGACTCCAATGTTATCCTCCTTTCTTTCATGTTGGCAAAACTGTCTATGGCTCTGTCATAGAATACGCTTTTCGTTTTTGTTGCCATAAGCTACCTAGCTAAAATGCTTCCTCACATGGGCAACAATGAACCAGCTAAGTTAGCTCAGCCCAACGCTGATTGGCAAATTATTTTATATTTTTTTTTAATCAAGGGAGGCCGAACTCTTACTGGCATCAATCAGTCAAATGCTACGGTGGCAACATGAAACAGTAAAAAGCTGCTGAATCTCATGCCTAAAAGTGCAATAGACTTACAGTGGCTTGCGAAAGTATTCACCCCCCTTGGCATTTTTCCTATTTTGTTGCCTTACAACCTGGAATTAAAATTGATTTTGGAGGGTTTGTGTCATTTGATTTACACAACATGCCTACCACTTTGAAAATGCAAAATATTTTTTCTTGTGAAACAAACAACAAATAAGACAACAAAACTGAAAACTTGAGCGTGCATAGCTATTCAGCGGGGTATGTCTCTATAAGCTTGGCACATCTAGCCACTGGGATTTTTGCCCATTCTTCAAGGTAAAACTGCTCCAGCTCCTTCAAGTTGGATGGGTTCCGCTGGTGGACAGCAATCTTTAAGTCACACCACAGATTCTCAATTGGATTGAGATCTGGGCTTTGACTAGGCCATTCCAAGACATTAAAATGTTCCTTTTAAACCACTTGAGTGTTGCTTTAGCAGTATCTTTAGGGTTATTGTCCTGCTGGAAGGTGAACCTCCGTCCCAGTCTCAAATCTCTGGAAGACTGAAACAGGTTTCCCTCAAGAATTTCCCTGTATTTATCACCATCCGTCATTCCTTCAATTCTGGCCAGTTTCCCAGTCCCTGCAGATGAAAAACATCCCTACAGCATGATGCTGCCACCACTATGCTTCACTGTGGGGATGGTGTTCTCGGAGTGATGAGAGGTTTTGGGTTTGCGCCAGACATAGCATTTTCCTTGATGGCCAAAAAGCTAAATGTTTGTCTCATCTGACCAGAGTACCTTCTTCCATATGTTTGGGGAGTCTCCCACATGCCTTTTGGCGAACACCAAAGGTGTTTGCTTATTTTTTTTTTTAAGTAATGTTTTTTTTCTGGGCACTCTTCTGTAAAGCCCAGCTCTGTGGAGTGTACGGCTTAAAGTGGTCCAATGGACAGATACTCCAATCTCCGCTGTGGAGCTTTGCAGCTCCTTTAGGGTTATCTTTGGTCTCTTTGTTGCCTCTCTGATTAATGCCCTCCTTGCCTGGTCCGTGAGTTTTGGTGGGCGGCCCTCTCTAGGCAGGTTTGTTATGGTGCCATATTCTTAAAACATTTTTATAGATTTAATGGTGCTCCGTGGGATGTTCAAAGTTTCTGATACTTTTATAACCCAACCTTAATCTGTACTTCTCCACAACTTTGTCCCTGACCTGTTTGGAGATCTCCTTGGTCTTCATGGTGCCGCTTGCTTGGTGGTGCCCCTTGCTTAGTGGTGTTGCAGACTCTGGGGCTTTTCAGAACAGGTGTATATATACTGAGATCATGTGACAGATCATGTGACACTTAGATTGCACACAGATGGACTTTTTTAACTAATTATGTGACTTCTGAAGGTAATTGGTTGCACCAGATCTTATTTAGGGGCTTCATAGCAAAAGGGCTGAATACATATGCACACACCACTTTTCAATTTTTTATTTTTTTTATATATACATATTTTTTTTCATTTCACATAAGCAATTTGGACTATTTTGTGTATGTCCGTTACATGAAATCCAAATAAAAATCCATTTAAATTACAGGTTGTAATGCAACAAAATAGGAAAAACGCCATGAGGGATGAATACTTTTGCAAGGCACTGTAGCAATTAGCAGTAGTTTGTGTATGTGATGTTTCTGACAAGAAATGTCAATTGCATTTAGATATATACAGTGAGGGAAAAAAGTATTTGATCCCCTGCTGATTTTGTACGTTTGCCCACTGACAAAGAAATTATCAGTCTATAACTTTAATGGTAGGTTTATTTGAACAGTGAGAGACAGAATAACAACAAAAAAAATCCAGAAAAACGCATGTGAAAAATGTTATAAATGGAATTTCTTTGTCAGTGGGCAAACTTACAAAATCAGCAGGGGATCAAATACTTTTTTCCCTCACTGTAATGTAAAGGCAGAAAACATGACAAAAGAAAAATGTCAAATAATTACTTCCGTCTCAGCCATTATGAAAAATTGTCATGTGACACAAGAACGCTAACTCCTCAAAGATCACTCTTATATTTTTTCGATCTTCTATATCTTCTATCTTCTATAGAGGTGCGTGCATACTAGCAACATGACAGCAAGACAGGAAGGTAGATGACAGTTCCTTGCTATTTTTTTCTAATTGGACTGAAATGAGGTGGAAGGGAACTGCAAGACAATTAACTGGTGTGCTTTATCAGGCCTGGTGCAGAGGTAGGGAGGCTCAGTACTGAATCAACGGGAGCTGGGATCGACACCTGCACTGCCAGGCAAATCTCTACCTCCCTCCTCCCTCCATCTCTTCTTCCCTGCCATTCATTCACAAGCTTTGTTTATCTTATTTTTCAATTAACCTCCAACGACTTAACTCCCTTCATAAAGCCACCGTGTGCATGCTTGCTCCAAAGAACAAATAAAATGGTATCTCTCTTCTGCCTCTCTCTCTCTCTTTCTCTATCCCCCAACCCCTCTTTATCCTATCTCTCCCTCCTCGTTACTTCCTCTTTGCCATGGTGTGCTGTTATCCCGGGAAGCTGTGCTTCACAGAGCTCGGCAGGACTTTTCCAGGCGAAGGGCTGTATACAGTGCATTCGGAAAGTATTCAAACACCTTCACTTTTTCAAAATTTTGTTACATTACAGACTTATTCAAAAATGGATTGAATACAAAAAAATCCTCATCAATCTTCAAACAATACCCCATAATGAAGAAGCGAAAACAGTTTTTTAGAAATGTTTGCACATTTCAATTAAATAAAAAATCTAAAAATACCTTATTTATATAAGCATTCAGACACTTTACTATGAGACCCGAAATTGTGCTCAGGTACATCCTGTTTCCGTTGATCATTCTTGAGATGTTTTTACAACTTGATTGGAATCCACCTGTGGTAAATTTAATTGATTGGACATGATTTGAAAGGGACACACCTATCTATATAAGGTCCCACAATTGACAGGTATGTCAGAGCAAAAACCAAGACATGAGGTTGAAGTAATTGTCTGTAGAGCTCTGAGACAGGATTGTGTCGAGGCATAGATCTGGGGAAGGGTACCAACACATTTCTGAAGAGAAAGGGAGAAGTAGGAAGAGATGGAGAAGTAGGAAGAGAGGAAGAAGTAGGAAGAGAGGGAGAAGTAGGAAGAGAGGGAGAAGTAGGAATAGAGAGGGAGAAGTAGGAAGAAAGGGAGAAGTAGGAAGAGAGAGGGAGAAGTAGATAGAGAGAGGGAGAAGTGGGAAGAGAGGAAGAAGTAGGAAAAGAGAGAGAAGTGCGAAAAGAGAGGGAGAAGTAGGAAGAGAGGGAAAAGTGGGGAGAGAAAGGGAGAAGTAGGAAGAGAGGGAGAAGTAGGAAAAGAGGGAGGAGTAGGAAGAGAGGGAGAAGTAGGAAGAGAGGAAGAAGTGGGAAGAGAGGGAGAAGTAGGAAGAGAGGGAGAAGTGGGGAGAGAGGGAGGAGTAGGGAGAGAGGGAGAAGTAGGAAGAGAGGGAGAAGTGGGGAGAGAGGGAGGAGTAGGGAGAGAGGGAGAAGTAGGAAGAGAGGGAGAAGTGGGAAGAGAGGGAGGAGTAGGAAGAGAGGGAGAAGCAGGAAGACAGGGAGAAGTGTGAAGAGAGTAAGAAGTAACTGACATTTGGAATTGTTTTAAGGTGGTCATACTGTAGATCATTTAGTTATTTGATTTAGAATTTTAGGACCCCTTTAGGTATAAAAAATATAGACAAAAATTATTTGATAGAATATTGATTTTGGCCTTTACTACTAACGCCCATAGAATCGCATTGAATAACACATTCATAAATGGCAAAAAGGACAGTCAAAAAATAAATCTTAAGAAACAAGGTTTTGAAGTGTCAGTCCTAAATGTAGGAGATATAAAAATAGCTCAGGAAATATATATATATATATTTTTAAACATAGTTAAACCCTTTTTGGGGTAGGCACAAAACTACCTTCACACTTTCATTCCATTCTGAGCACAACAGAGAACGCCATCATGTTCATGAGAGTCTCACCTTTCCATAGAGTGGTTTAATCGTTTTTAGGTTATAGCGTTCGGACGCTACAAATATTTAAGTGACGTCTCATGGTCTAACAAACATCGCTTTAGCTCTGCCACTTTTCACCACATATGCGGAAGTGTGACACTGGCGGATGTAGGGGATTTTGACAGGGATTTTTTTGTTATGTAACTTAGATTGCTGCACCAGTGCGTCAATCGACTCTAGGGGGACAACCGTGAAGCATGCCGGAACTATGTCAATTTTAATCAACAAGAATACTGAGCAAGTGTTTAAATGTTCTCCAATTTCTTGTCCTTAATCCTCCCTCCCAAAATAAAAATGGCCTTACCTAATAACTACATGTATTCTGATTCTATACAAAAAAGACCAATAGCATTTTACCATTACAGAAGCTGAAACCAGAGTTGACTATGTACATTTTCACACCTGACGAATTTGTCAATACATTTAATTAAATCAGGCTTATTGATGTCCTACCGTGCCTTCGGAAAGTGTTCAGACCCCTTGACTTTCTCCACATTTTGTTACGTTACAACCTTATTCTAAAATGGATTACGTAAAAAATATTCCTCAGCAATCTACACGCAATACCCCATAATGACAAAGAGAAAACAGGTTTTTAAAAATGTTAGCAAATTTATTCAAACTAAAAACAGAACTACTTAATTCACATAAGTATTCAGACCCTTTGCTATGAGACTCGAAATTGAGCTCAGGTGCATCTTGTTTCCATTGATCATCCTTGTTTCTACAACTTGATTGGAGTCCACCTGTGGTAAATTCTATTGATTGGACATGATTTGGAAAGGCAAACACCTGTCTATATAAGGTCCCACAGTTGAGAGTGCATGTCAGAGCAAAAACCAAGCCATGAGGTCGAGGCAATTGTCCGTAGAGTTCCGAGACAGGATTGTGTTGAGGCACAGATCTTGGGAAGGGGTACCAAAAAATGTCTGCAGCATTGAGAAACAAGATTCTCTGTTTTGATGAAACCAAGATTGAACTCTTTGGCCTGAATGCCAAGCGTCACATCTGGAGGAAACCTGGCACCATCCATACGGTGAAGCATGGTGGTGGCAGCATCATGCTTTGGGGATGTCTTTCAGTGGCAGGGACTGGGAGACTAGTCAGGATCGAGGCAAAGATGAACGGATCAAAGTACAGAGTGATTCTTGATGGAAACCTGCTCCAGAGCGCTCAAGACCTCAGACTGAGGCAAAGGTTCACCTCCAACAGGACAACGACCCTAAGCACACAGCCAAGACTACACAGGAGTGGCTTCAGAACAAGTCTGAATGACCTTGAGTGACCCAGCCAGAGCCCGGACTTGAACACGATTCAGTATCTCTGGATAGACCTGAAAATAGCTGTGCAGCAACGCTCCCAATCCAACCTGACATAGCTTGAGAGGATCTGCAGAGAAGAATGGGAGAAACTCCCCAAATACAGGTGTGCCAATCTTGTAGCGTCATACCGAAGAAGACTTGAGGCTGTAATCGCTGCCAAATGTGCTTCAACAAAGTACTGAGTAAAGGGTCTGATTACATATGTAAATGTGATATTTCTGTTTTTAATTTTTTATAAATTAGCAAACATTTCTAAAAACCTGTCATTATGGGTTATTGTGTGTAGATTGATGTGGGGGGGGGGAATCATACATTTTAGAATAAGGCTGTAACATAACAAAATGTGGAAAAAGTCAAGTGGTCTGAATACTTTCCGAAGGCACTATATATGAGTGAACTTCAAAGTGAAAAAAAGGCTGATTCCTAACCGTTGCCTTGACTTATGAACCACAGGTCAATTTAAACATGTCACTCCTCCCAACCTCCCAATACAACAGACAACATATTCATTTTAATAAAAAATATGATGACATGAAGTCCCATACTCTGCAGAATCTGTGTGTGTGTGTTTGTGTGTGTGTGCATGCGTGAATGTGGTCAGACTAATTCCAAAATGAAGCTGAACCCCCAAGACACAAAGACTCCCCTAATTAATCACTACTAACGAGGTAGGAGGCTCTGGAAATACCCAGTGAATCAAAATTGATTAATTGTGGAAATTGGAAAAGGATAATAAGGTAATTGTGAAGGGTTTTTTAGCTCCCTTGGTCACAACTCAGGTGCCATTCCCTTCTGCAATCAAATCAAAGGCCAGTTTGGAAAATCAAACCAAACAAATGCCATGTTTGGGAATTATCTGCTGCTTTTGAGAAGACAGTGATTGAATTAAGCTGTTACTGGTTGATGAAAGAAACATACATTGTTTGCTCAAAGTGGGACCTCCTCTTTTCCCCCAGCATCTGGGGAAGTACTGCATGCAATCTTACATGACTCACACACACACACACACCATTATGGATGATCCGGGTGCGATGCAGCGAGGGTGCTCATACCCCAAGAAGCATGTACAGTGCTTATTTCAGCAGAAAGCTGAAGAGTGGAGAGTTTGGCAGAATACACACAGGGCATGGTGGATAATTGTATGTGTGTGTGTGTGTGTGTGTGTGTGTGTGTGTGTGTGTGTGTGTGTGTGTGTGTGTGTGTGTGTGTGTGTGTGTGTGTGTGTGTGTGTGTGTGTGTGTGTGTGTGTGTGTGTGTGTGTGTTTAGCAGCATAAGCACAGGGCAGCATGGTGGATGTGATGTCAACCCGGGGCTTCTGATAGATCAATCTGACCCTCCTAGATAAATCTGGGCCCTTATAATCTCCAACAGGAGCAGAGCAGTGTTCCGGCTTATACTCAGCCAGTCTGCAGTACTGTATATGGTGAATGGCCGTTAAACACAGATTCATTCAACCCAGAGCCTATAATATTCAACTGCATATATATTGTTTATAAAATACTCTCATAATATATTTTCATAGATTTGTTCAATCATATTATTAATTCCAGTTTCACTGTCTTAATAACTGCTATGTAACATGCAATAGAATGCTCATCCTTCTGCCAACGTTATTGTCCCATTACTTTGCACATTTGGTTTTAACAGTTTGGTAATCAATGGGGACAATATTACTGCTACAACGACCCTGGAGTGGACTGGTCAAGGTGACTTGTGACCAATGTTCCCTCTAAGCTGCGCACGTGTGCGGGCGAGCAGTGGTCCCGAGACTGCCGCACATCTCTCCCAGAACTGCCACTCAGAAGAAATAGCAGCCCACAGAGATAAGCACGAAGTTGAACTTCACTCAACTTTCTAGAGCAGTGGTCGATCTCCAAGGCATTCCTAGTCAATCACCAAACATTTCTGTAAAAAACCCAACGATAAAAGCCTTATTCGTCTCGGGCTGTTGGCGGTAGGTGCACCCGATTCAGCTGCCCTGCACGCCGGGGAGGAGAACTGTTGCCATTTTGAACCATTGAATGTGTCTGAAGGTACAAACTCTGCCTTCCCGGGGAGAGCTGCCCCTGGCCAATCGGATGACTCAGAATACCATATCTGCAGTAACATAGCTCAGAATGCCATATCTGCAGTAACATAGCTCAGAATACCATATCTGCAGTAAAATTGCTCAGAATACCATATCTGCAGTAACATAGCTCAGAATACCATATCTGCAGTAAAATTGCTCAGAATACCATATCTGCAGTAACATAGCTCAGAATACCATATCTGCAGTAACATAGCTCAGAATACCATTTCTGCAGTAACATAGCTCAGAATACCATATCTGCAGTAACATAGCTCAGAATACCATTTCTGCAGTAACATAGCTCAGAATACCATATCTGCAGTAACATAGCTCAGAATACCATATCTGCAGTAACATA
>QNTS01001165.1:347441-397725 GCA_003317085.1 Hucho hucho
GCTCTAGGATGCACACAGACTGTTTAGTGACAAAAATAAGGGGTTAAATACATGTAAAAAGAAAAATGTTTCTTTGTAGACGGTTTAGACAGGGTTTAGACTTATGGGTTAATTCCCTCATCTCACCAAAAGTAGCTGAACCTGATCTCAGTAGTCGGGACTGGACTGGGCTGGGAGTGATGGGCAGTGTGGTGTCTGTGTGTGTGTGTGTGTGTGTGTGTGTGTGTGTGTGTGTGTGTGTGTGTGTGTGTCAGCGGTTAGGATGGATGGTGCTGCTGCAGAGAGTAGGGCACAGCATGGCTCCCAGGGCTTTAATCCCGGCCTGACTCTGTGCCTCGTGCCAGCGTGAGGAATCACAGACACACTACTGCCAGCCTAAGGACCCTGTCCTTCCACTTTGCTAATTTGCAGCTTTATGGACACTGCCAATTAACTGATTGCTGGGTGGGAAGTGAGTTGGGCCCGGAGCCAGAGGGAACTGACCACAACACTGCCATATACAGTTCCTTTGGGAAGTATTCAGACCCCTTGACTTTTTCCACATTTTAACATTCCACAAATCCTCAGCAATCTACACACAATACCCCAAAAGGACAAAGAGAAAACAAAGCGAAAACCCTTTGCTTGAGACTCGAAATTGAGCTCAGGTGCATCCTGTTTCCATTGAACATCCGTGAGATGTTTCTACAACTTGATTGGAGTCCACCTGTGGTAAATTCTATTGATTGGACATGATAAGGAAAGGTACACAACTGTCTATATATGGTCCCACAGTTGACAGTGCATGTCAGAGCAAAAACCCAGCCGTGAGGTCGAAATATTTGTCCGTAGAGCTCAGAGACAGGATTGTGTCGAGGCACAGATCTTGGGAAGGGTACCAAAATATTTCTGCACCATTGAAGGTCCCCAATAACACAGTGGCCTCCATCATTCTAAAATGGAAGAAGTTTGGAACCACCAAGACTCTTCCTAGAGCTGGCCGCCCAGACAAACTGAGCAATCAGGGGAGATTGCTCAGTTGGTCACTCTGATAGGGCTCTAGAGTTCCTCTGTGGAGATGGGAGAAACTTCTAGAAGGACAACCATCTCTGCAGCACTCCACCAATCAGGCCTTTATGGTAGATTGGCCAGATGGGAGCCACTGCTCACTAAAAGACACATGACAGCCCGCTTGGAGTTTGCCAAAAGGCACCTAAAGGACTCTCAGACCATGAGAAATAAGATTCTCTGGTCTGATGAAACCAAAATTGAACTCTTTGGCCTGAATGCCAAGCGTCACGTCTGGAGGAAACCTGGCACCATCCCTACGGTGAAGCATAGTGGTGGCAGCATCATGCTGTGGGGATGATTTTCAGCGGCAGGGACTGGGAGACTAGTCAGGATCGAGGGAAAGATGAACGAAGCAAAGTACAGAGTGATCCTTGATGAAAACCTGCTTCAGAGAGCTCAGGACCTCAGACTGGGACGAAGGTTCACCTTCCAACAGGACAATGACCCTAAGCACACTTCCAAGACAACACAGGAGTGGCTTCGGGATATGTCTCTGAATGTCCTTGAGTGGCCCAGCAAGAGCCCGGACTTGAACCCGATGGAACATCTCTGGTTGAGAAGATCTGCAGATTAGAATGGGAGAAACTCCCCAAATACAGGTGTGCCAAGCTTGTAGCGTCATACCCAAGAGGACTTGATGCTGTAATCGCTGCCAAAGGTTCTTCAACAAAGTACTGAGTTAAGGGTCTGAATACTTACAGTATATGAATGTGTTTTTAAAGTTTTTATTTGTAATACATTTGCAAACATTTATGAAAACCTGTTTTTGCTTTGTCATTATAGGGTATTGTGTGTAGATTGATGAGGAAAGAATATATTTAATCAGCTTTAGAATAAGGCTGTAACATAACAAAATGTGGAAAATGTCAAGTGGTCTGAATAGCCTAGATAAGAATTCCTTTGAACATTTTAAAATCTTGTCCATGTTCTGTTATAATCTGCACCCGGCACAGCCAGAAGAGGACTGGCCACTCCTCACATCCTGGTTCCTCTCTAGGTTTCTTCCTAGATTCTGGCCTTTCTAGGGAATTTTTCCTAACCACTGTGCTTTTACACCTGCATTGCTTGCTGTTTGGGGTTTTAGGCTGGGTTTTTGTACAGCACTCTGTGACATCAGCTGATGTAAGGACTTTATAAATAAATTTGATGGATTGATTAAAAAGGGTTTCTTGCTAATATTGAATGAGAGCATAACTGTATTCATGTAATTGCAGTTGCTTTGCTTTGGTAAGTGTTACATGGAAGTGCTGTGTTCTTGTGAGGTTATCTGTCTGTTGTTATTATTAAGAGTTTGCTCTGCTGTATACCGTTTGATGTGAGCCCCTCTGCTGTTGGTGTTGTCTCATCACTGCCCTCTGCAGGAAAGCAGGGAGAGTAGCACTTCAGTGGTGCCTTCAACAGACACACGCGGGTGTGTGCACAAACACACATGCACACGCATCAGGCACACGCACACACACACATTTACCCTTGTAGCTGACAGAGTTAGATGCATGTCCTCCACAGGGAGTTTGCATTTGGATGAGTGGACAGCAGCTCATATACACTAATTAAATCACCTGCGTCCTATCAGCTGACTGGCCTGGCAGAGACGAATAAACCAATCAACACACACTGAATTCAACCGACACACCTGACTGCACACACACACATGGACACACACAGGGATGGATGTTCACACACACACACCTCTTTGAAACTCTCCCTTCTTCGAGGCACAGCAATTAATCAACCAAACGCACCACATTTTGCCGTTCCCCGTCTCTCTAAATGTGGTAAATAAGCCGTCCGCTCCGCTCTCTCCACGACGCAGGGAGACATTTCGTCAAACAAATATGATCAAAACAAAGCTAATGACGTGTAAATTGTTGATGATGTATTCTGTAGTGAGCGGCCGCAGTGTGCTGTCTGTCTGAGGGTAATCACTGACATGGGAAAGACATAATGAGGAGCAAATGAATATGAATATTAGGAACATTGAACATTACGCAGAGCAACTTTGACACTCAGAAAGTGGGTTGTCTGGATGTGGATGGTGTCATAATGTGTTCCTTTTACGGTAAAGAAAGCTCCCTGGCTGTCTCAAGAACACACGTGCAAGTCAGTCTGGTTCTTTGATTTCTGGACAAATCTAGAGTTTATTTTTATTTTATTTTTTATTTCACCTTTATTTAACCAGGTAGGCAAGTTGAGAACAAGTTCTCATTTACAACTGCGACCTGGCCAAGATAAAGCAAAGCAGTTCGACACATACAACAACACAGAGTTACACATGGAATAAACAAACATACAGTCAATAATACAAATCTATATACAAAGAGTGCAAATGAGGTAGGATGAGGAAGGTAAGGCAATAAATAGGCCATGGTGGCAAAGTAATTACAATATAGCATTTAAACACTGGAATGGTAGATGTGCAGTAGATGAATGTGCAATGTAGAAAAACTGGGGTGCAAAGGAACAAGATAAATAAATAAATACGGTAGGGGATGAGGTAGTTGGTTGGGCTATTTACAGATGGGCTATATACAGGTGCAGGGGTCTGTGAGCTGCTCTGACAGCTGGTGCTTAAAGCTGGTGAGGGAGATAAGTGTCTCCAGTTTCAGAGATTTTTGTAGTTCGTTCCAGTCATTGGCAGCAGAGAACTGGAAGGAGAGTCGGCCAAAGGAGGAATTGGCTTTGGGGGTGACCAGTGAGATATACCTGCTGGAGCGTGTGCTACGGGTTGGTGCTGCTATGGTGACCAGCGAGCTGAGATAAGGCGGGACTTTACCTAGCAGGGACTTGTAGATGACCTGGAGCCAGTGGGTATGGCGACGAGTGTAAAGCGAGGGCCAGCCAACGAGAGCGTACAGGTCGCAGTGGTGGGTGGTATATGGGGCTTTGGTAACAAAACGGATGGCACTGTGATAGACTGCATCCAATTTGTTGAGTAGAGTATTGGAGGCTATTTTGTAAATGACATCACCGAAGTCAAGGATCGGTAGGATGGTCAGTTTTACGAGGGTATGTTTGGCAGCATGAGTGAAGGATGCTTTGTTGCGAAATAGGAAGCCAATTCTAGATTTAATTTTAGATTGGAGATGTTTGATGTGAGTCTGGAAGGAGAGTTTACAGTCTAACCAGACACCTAGATATTTGTAGTTGTCCACATAATCTAAGACAGAACCGTCCAGAGTAGTGATGCTGGACGGGCGGACAGGTGCGGGCAGCGATCGGTTGAAGAGCATGCATTTAGTTTTACTTGCGTTTAAGAGCAGTTGGAGGCCACGGAAGGAGAGTTGCATGGCATTGAAGCTCGTCTGGAGGGTAGTTAACACAGTGTCCAAAGAGGGGCCAGAAGTATACAGAATGGTGTCGTCTGCGTAGAGGTGGATCAGAGACTCACCTGCAGCAAGAGCGACATCATTGATGTATACAGAGAAGAGAGTCGGCCCAAGAATTGAACCCTGTGGCAACCCCATAGAGACTGCCAGAGGCCCGGACAACAGGCCCTCTGATTTGACACACTGAACTCTATCGGAGAAGTATTTGGTGAACCATGCGAGGTAATCATTTGAGAAACCAAGGTTGTCGAGTCTACCGATAAGGATGTGGTGATTAACAGAGTCAAAAGCCTTGGCCAGATCAATGAATATGGCTGCACAGTAATGTCTCTTATTGATGGCGGTTATGATGTCGTTTAGGACCTTGAGCGTGGCTGAGGTGCACCCATGACCAGCTCTGAAACCAGATTGCATAGCGGAGAAGGTACGGTGGGAATCGAAATGGTCGGTAATCTGTTTGTTAACTTGGCTTTCAAAGACCTTAGAAAGGCAGGGTAGGATAGATATAGGTCTATAGCAGTTTGGGTCAAGAGTGTCTCCCCCTTTGAAGAGGGGGAAGACCGTGGCTGCTTTCCAGTCTTTGGGAATCTCAGACGACATGAAAGAGAGGTTGAACAGGCTAGTAATAGGGGTTGCAACAATGTCAGCAGATAATTTTAGAAAGAAAGGGTCCAGATTGTCTAGCCCGGCTGATTTGTAGGGGTCCAGATTTTGCAGGTCTTTCAGAACATCAGCTAACTGGATTTGGGAGAAGGAGAAATGGGGGAGGCTTTGGCGAGTTACTGAGGGGGGTGCAGGGCTGTTGACCGGGGTAGGGGTAGCCATGTGGAAAGCATGGCCAGCCGTAGAAAAATGCTTATTGAAATTCTCAATTATTGTGGGTTTATCGGTGGTGACAGCGTTTCCTATCCTCAGTGCAGTGGGCAGCTGGGAGGAGGTGCTCTTATTCTTTATAGAATTTAGAGTGTCCCAGAACTTTTTTGAGTTTGTGTTACAGGAAGCACATTTCTGCTTGAAAAAGCTAGCCTTGGCTTTCCTAACTGCCAGTGTATATTGGTTCCTGACTTCCCTGAAAAGTTGCATATCACGGGGGCTGTTCGATGCTAATGCAGAACGCCACAGGATGTTTTTGTGCTGTTCAAGGGCAGTCAGGTCTGGAGAGAACCAAGGGCTATATCTGTTCCTGGTTCTAAATTTCTTGAATGGGGCATGCTTATTTAAGATGGTGAGGAAGGCACTTTTAAAGAATAACCAGGCATCCTCTACTGACGGGATGAGGTCAATATCCTTCCAGGATACCCGGGCCAGGTCCATTAGAAAGGCCTGCTCGCTGAAGTGTTTTAGGGAACGTTTAACAGTAATGACGGCTTTGGGGTTGTACCTAGTAGGTTCAATGATGATTTAGGGCATCAAGCTTAGATTGTAGGATGGCCGGGGTGTTAAGCATGTCCCAGTTTAGGTCACCTAGCAGCACAAACTCTGAAGATAGATGGGGGGCAATCAGTTCACATATGGTGTCCAGAGCACAGCTGGGGGCAGAGGGCGGTCTATAGCAAGCGGCAACAGTGAGAGCCTTGTTTCTAGGAAGGTGGATTTTTTAAATTAAAAGTTCAAATTGTTTGGGTACAGACCTGGATAGTAAGACAGAACTCTGCAGGCTATCTCTGCAGTAGATTGCAACACCGCCCCCTTTGGCCGTTCTATCTTGTCTGAAAATGTTGTAGTTAGGGATGGAAATTTCAGTGTTATTGGTAGTCTTCCTGAGCCAGGATTCAGACACGGCTAGGACATCCGGGTTGGCAGAGTGTGCTAGGGCAGTGAATAAAACAAACTTAGGGAGGAGGCTTCTAATGTTAACATGCATGAAACCAAGGCTTTTACGGTTGCAGAAGTCAACAAATGATAGCGCCTGGGGAATAGGAGTGGGGCTAGGCACTGCAGGGCCTGGATTAACCTCTACATCACCAGAGGAACAGAGGAGGAGTAGGATAAGGGTACGGCTAAAGGCTATAATGACTGGTCATCTAGGACGTCCTGAACAGAGAGTAAAAAGAACAGGTTTCAGGGGGCGATAAAATAGATTAAAGGCATAATGTACAGACAAAGGTATGGTAGGACGTAAATACAGTGGAGGTAAACCTAGGCATTGAGTGATGATGAAAGAGATATTGTCTCTAGAAACATTTAAACCAGGTGATGTTATCGCATGTGTAGGAGGTGGAACTAAAGTGTTGGATAAGGTATATTGAGCAGGGCTAGAGGCTCTACAGTGAAATAAGACAATAAACACTAACCAGAACAGCAATGGACAAGGCATATTGACATTGAGGAGAGGCATGCTTAGCCGAGTGATCATAAGGGTTCAGTTAGTAGTGAGGATGGTTGGGGACACGGCGATTCAGACAGCTAGCCGGGGGTAGCAAGCTAGCAAAGGCTAGCAGGCCGGCTAACAAAGACGGAGGAAGTCTGTTTATAGCCTCCTCGTACGTTTCCGTCGGCAGACGAGTCGTGATGGGTTAGTGGGGTTCCGTGTGGTTAAGGGGACCAGGCCAATTGGCAAAATAGGTAATAGTGGCCCAAGAAATTGTCCGATGGACTTGATTAGCTAGCAGCCGATATGCTCTAGACAGCTAACGTTAGCAGGCCGCAGTTAGCTGATGGGCGTTCAGGTGATGTCACGACGGAGGGCCGGTTGAATAACCCGGCAGATAACGGGCAGATAACGTCGGTGGTCCAGTCGTGAAGGCCCGGTGAGGCTCCGCACCGGCAGTGAAAAACAGGTCCGGATAGGTGTTGTAGCCCAGGAGTGGCTGATGGGATTCTTCAGCCAGCCGGGAGATGGGCCAAGCGCAGGCTAACTTCAGGTTAATTGGTGCATTGCTCCGGGACCAATGTTAGCCAATAGTCACACGGATAGCAGCTAGCTAGCTGCAAGATCCAGGTGAAAATGTCCAGAGCTTGCGGTAGGAAACCAGGGATATGGAGAGAAAAATCCAGGCCTTACGAGACCAAACTCAACGCAATATGCTTGCCGCTCTCGAAAAGACTCGATTTCCAATCGACGATGACAGGCAATCGTTACCATTCGATTTATGATTGCAATCGATCACTCGACCGAAGACAATCCCTTAAGGCCTAAGTTCCACCTATTATGAACCCTTTTTTTGTCTAGGCATGGTGTAACCCGCTCCACCCAACCAGGAGAGTGTTTTGAAGTTAAGTTTTAGAAAAAATATATAAAATGATATGCGAAGAAAATATATAAAAATATATATACACTGGACACGACAGGACGAGGACAAAAGACGTCTGACTGCTACGCCATCTTGGATCATAAGAGAGGAAGAAAATGGCTTTGAATTAAAGGTCTATGACATCGCTCTTCTGACTCCACAAGGACCAAATACAATAGTAATAGCAGAGCTACTGTAAGAAAAGTGAAGGTGGTGGTGGAGGTCATAGTAAGGTGAAACTTGGCCAGCCTCCCCACGGTGGGCTCACCTCTTTGGGGCTTGTCTCCCTCTACTAGAGGCCCTCCACCCTGGTCCCTGGCTCAGCAATGGGTGAAGCAGAGCACCAGACAGCCGCTTAGAGTAGAGCGCTTGGCTAGTCCACAGCTAAAACCCTTGCCTAGCTGAGTAGGGTAGAGCGCCTGCTAGGCTAGTCCACATACAGCTAGAGCCCTGCTAGTGCCTTGCCATGCCGGTGCATTACCAGCCCTAATCCCACAAGCTGAAGCAGGGGATCTTACATCTGAGAACAATGGCTCTCCCTCCCAAGTCACAGTAGACACAGATTTGGGGGTACAGCATTGGGAGTGTCAGGGAGAGATGGTTCGTGGGGAGGATTGTAGGGCTGAGGGATGGAGGGGGAGGAGTGAGAGGGAGTTACCTACTGAGTTAGGATGAATCCACAGTGAGCAACTGAACCACTACGGTAGCAGATGTCTCTACGTTACAAAGGGAGAGGTTATTGTATATTCAAATAGAAAGGGCCCAGTTGACTGACCATACAATACTATTAGAGCACCAAAATCCATGAGACATTCTCCAACGGAGTGCTTGAACAGCCCAATGAACTAGAAGTATAAAACAAATGTAGAGTGGGCTAATGCGTGATCATTTTGGCCTAGTTTCTTGTGACAGATTTAGCAAAACCGAGTAGCTGGCCAGAATGCACCTGAGATTTGGTTCGGTGTGCTGAGATTAGTTTTAGCAAGATTAACTACCTGCTCTTTTGCAGATTGGCAATTCGATGTTCAGACTAAAGCCCAAGTATGCAGATTTTCTTTTTTCAAACGTGTGTATCTTATTTCACAGAACATGTGGAACAGAAATGTATGATGTGTGTATTACCGTGGCACAGATATCTGGCAGAAACTATACCTGTTTTGATATTGATGTAAATGGTTGGTGTTGTGTGTGTTTGAGGGGCTGGAGGAAACATGAGTTTTATGCACACACACACATACTCGACACAATCTCTGCAGTGCGCGCAACAGATGGATTTTCTCCTCCAGGAGCTGACTGAACAAAAAGAACATTCAATATGTAATTACCTTCCTTCTCTCCATACAGACTTCAGCAAGCCACGCCGTTGTAGAGAATTCAATATGCACCAATGACAAACAAACATTTATTTCCATGGCATTACACTAGGAAGTGTAATGCCATGGAAATAAATGTTTGTTTTGCTACTGTGTGTGGGGGGTGGAAGAGGGGAGGAGGGAGGGAACCACCTGCATTGTTCATCATGAGACATGGGTCAACCGTCGAACGCTAGACTGCCTGGCTGGCTGGTTGACTGGTGCGGGGACATGTGATGTCTCCTCTCGTAGAGAGCCGCCACAACAAGATGGAGTTTTATTTTTTATACCAAACTTTTCCCTGCAGACAATTCAATGCGAGCGAGCGAGCTTCTCTCACAATATTTTGCATTCTTATTAACTGCTTGGGTGCAATTTATTGTCCTCTGAGGCGATGGAGGTGGTTGGTAGAGGGGGACTCTGGTCGGAGCTGATAAGCCGCTGCTCACAACCAGGCCCGCTGGAAGGACCAGATTTTCCAGGAAGACAATGTCCACTAGGTCAGACACACACACACAGGCAAGTGCAAGCGTGTGCACACACACACACATACACACATTGTTCAGACACACACACACACACACATTACATAGGCACTGCATAGCACTACACACGAAAACACACACACACCCATCCCATTTCCAGCCTCCATCCACACTACATCCACACATGACAACATGCAGTCCTGTGTACTGTAATCACCCTCTATAACTAACTGAGTAATGATGATTATTCTACACGGCACGTCAACGGCATCACAGCAAAGGTTGAAAACAATCAAAAGTAATGATATTCCCTCTCTTCTAGTTGCTCCATGTTTGTTTTTATGTCTGGGAGACTGGGGAAGGAAACGGCAGTGTAGCGATGGGGGGAGAAAAACGACGGTGGGGCAGCAGTGCGCTGGGCTTGGCTCCAGAGTGCAGACAGGAGCACAGCAGAGACGTGCGTCTATAAAGTAAAATAAGCACCTCTCTGTAGGGATATGACAGCCAATCCATCAGGGGAAATGGAGCCTCTGTCTCTGGCACCAAGGAGAGAGGCCCCCAAGCTTTATAAATAGTTGCGCATTTTTAAAGGAAATTGGAAGTTGTCAGACATATGCCATCCGCTTTGCTTTTTTTTGTTAAGGATCTCTCCTTTTAGGCTTGTTGACATGCGGCTTGGGGGAACATGATTCAAACATCACAAAATACAAAGTAGCAGGGGTTTGAAAGGCTAGCCTGCAAGGTGCTGAATCTCCTTGGAGCAAGAAGATGAGTGTATTCATGGTCCAATGCCACCATGTCAAGGAGCAAGTGGCACTCGAGTCGGGCTGGAAAATTGTTTACTGCTTTGTAGTGTCTCCCTTTTCAGAACTTCATCTTCTTAGCATTATGGTGAAGGACTAAGGTTTGTGTGTGTGTGTGTGTGTGTGTGTGTGTGTGTGTGTGTGTGTGTGTGTGTGTGTGTGTGTGTGTGTGTGTGTGTGTGTGTGTGTGTGTGTGTGTGTGTGTGTGTGTGTGTGTGTGTGTGCGCATGTGAGTGTGTGTGCCTGCTAAGTACGGGTGTGTGTCTGTCACAATGTGTTACCACTGCATGCAGTCTAAATACACATACCAGTGAAATTTTCTGCAGGGATTCTGAATTCCATCTCGCCTTGAGGTTACTGAAAACCAGTGGTCAATGAGAAGGTAAATTAGGGATGGAATCCCAATGTTAAACTTCAAAGAGGCAGTGCACTGTGTCTAATTCAGATGATGTGTCGGTCGGAGTGGTTGATTAAAGTTGACTATCGCTGCACACGGATGGGTAGGAGAGGAGAGGTCTAGCCAGAGGGCTTAGACAGAACGTGCTACATGGATCTGTATTCTTCATTCCTTCCCTTTCATCTTTCATGTAGTGGAACAAGCCACAGATACACAGAAAAGGAACATCCTACAGGGAGAAACTTTACAGTCAAAATCATAGTAGAACAACCTATTGTATTGAATATTCAGCGTCTCATTAGCCCATGTGGACTGGGCATCTGATTGATGCAAGTCACAAAAAAATGCAACACAAATAAATAATTGTAAATCATACTATGAATGTAAATTGCATTGAATCAGCTGTGAGAGTGAGATCACCATTATCATTATAATTTGTATTAGATTAGAATGGATGTTTATTTAGTCACATTCACAGGGTTGCAGTAGTTGCAGTGTACAGTGAAATACTTAAGCTCGGAGCTCCAACTGTGCAGGTGTGAATGGAACAATAATAAAGCTGACTAGTGGTAGCTATTCAGCAGCCTGATGGTCTGGGGGTAGAAGCAGTTGACCAGTCTGTTAGTTTTAGCCATGATGCTCCTGTACTGCCCACGTCTGAGTGATGAAAGTGGGGAGAACAGGCCGTGGCTGAGGGGGGGACAGGCCGAATTTCTTCAGCCTCTTAAGATTCGCTGTCGTGGCTTCTTCACCATGATGTCCTTGTGGTTTGACCATTTCAGCTCCTCTGAGATAGGTACACCGAGGAACTTTTTGACCGTCACCACGGTGGCCCCGTTGATGAGGATGGGGGTGTGCCCAGCCTGGTTCCTTCTGAAGTCCAGAATCAGTTTCTTTTGTTTTTCAGACGTTGAGGGAGAGGTTGTTGACTGGCACCACACCGTCAGAGTGCTTACCTCCTACCTGTAGGCCGTCTCGTCATTGTTGGTAATCAGGCCTACTGCTGTCGTGTCGTCAGCGAACTTGATAAAGTTGGAACCGTGTGACTTTTCTACTTTCAAACGTACAATAATTGCAAAAAGCAGGCGAGACCCTATATAACTGAGCCAGTGTGCATCAATCACATCGATAGTTTAGATTTACTGAGTCCTGCCCAAGGTGAAAATAACCTGTAATAATACTTGAAATGATCATTAATCTGTCCCGGTCCGCAGTGAGGAGAGGACCATTAAGATAATGCTTGATAACATCTCCTGTCGCCTCTCACAGCGAGTCACTGTGTTGGTAATCAAATTCACCCACAATTCTTTGCAGATATAAGCTATGGGGGGGAAAGAGAGAGAGAGAGAGAGAGAGAGAGAGAGAGAGAGAGAGAAGCAGAAAGGCAAAGAGAGTCTCAGGGAGGTAAAGATAAATGGTACACACCATGCTGTCGCATGATCTGCAAAGTATGAATGGACAAATATTTCAATTTAAATGCAAAACGTTGAGTTGGTAGTGGGGGGTTGTATCAACGGCTGCATTTCAGTTACATGCTACTGGAGGATTTCATAAATAACAATTCACTGTAATTATTCCTCTTCAAATGAGGTTTTAAACCTTCTGTGGCACACAGTGTCTTTATAGTAATGTTTTTATTTCCTAAACCCTTTGTTATTCTTGTTCTTAATGTAATTGGTTCTGTCCTCTGGCTCATCGAACTGACAGATATCTACAGCATGACACTTTCTCAAGATCCCAGCAGGAACGCACTCTGCTCTGCTCCACAGACAGAAGGGGCCTGTGTGTGTGCGTGTGTGTGTGTGTGTTTCCTTCCAGAGGCCTGTGAACGCCTTTGCTTCCTCTTCCTCCTCATCCAACCCTAAATCACCCTCTACACTACACTCTGCCTCACATCTCATATTCTAACCTGGTTCATCAACATCAACCACCTCTAGCCTCCACCATTTCTGCTTTCTGATGGGGCGAAGAGGTTCATCTATCTATGTATGTGATGTTTATAGAGTTTGTCCTTTCTAAGAGAGAGAGAAATGTAGCCTACAGAGTGCTGACTTGGTGAGAATCCTTGTAATGGCATAGTCTTTTATCGTAGTTTGACTGACTTATGAGGTACCGCGGAACAGCTTGCAGCATGGGGTCACGGTCAGGGTTCAATAAGACATCTATGATTCCTCTATAGCCGTAAATATATGTTCAATATGACATGCTAGCCTTTGTCAGACCCATAAATTGTCATTAGCCATCTACAGTATATGGCTCTGGCCTTTGTATTTTCTTCTCTAGATCTACGTACATAAAGTATAGTGTCTTGATTTGCACTTACCTCTCCTCATCCAGAAAGTCAAGGCTTCCGTATGATTCATTTCTAGGACTGAATATGGTGCCTACAATTCAATTTACCCTCATCCGTTTGAAACAAAGCTTCCAGAGAGTAAAGACCTCCATATGATTCATTTCTAGGACTGAATATAGTGCCTACAATTCAATTTACCCTCATCCGTTTCAAACAAAGCTTCCAGAAAGTCAAGGCTTCCATATGATTCATTTCTAGGACTGAATATAGTGACTACAATTCAATTTACCCTCATCCGTTTAAAACAAAGCTTCCTGAGAGTCAAGGCCTCCACATGATTCCTTCTCCAGGCCTACTATACTATAATGACTACAGTTCCAGTTACCACTCCTCATTCGTTTGAAACAAATCTTCTTGAGAGTCAAGACTTACCTTGTCTTCCTTCCTTCCTTTTGGATGTGTGTAAACCCACCAAATTTCAAGATGTCTCCAGATGCTCTCCCTGTATGGCACAGGTTTTTTGACATTTTTGCATTTTTTTTTTTTACTGAAACATCACATTTACATAAGTATTATGACCCTTTACTCAGTACTTTGTTGAAACACCTTTGGCAGCAATTACAGCCTCAAGTCTTCTTGGGTATGACGCTACAAGCTTGGCACACCTGTAGAGTTTTTCCCATTCTTCTCTGCAGATCCTCTCAAGCTCTGTCAGGTTGGATGAGGAGCGTCACTGCACTGTTATTTTCAGGTCTCTCCAGAGATGTTCAATTGGGTTCAAGTCCGAGCTCCGGCTGGGCCACTTAAGAACATTCAGAGACTCTCCTGTATTGTCTTGCCTGTGTTCTTAAGGCTGTTGTCCTGTTAGAAGGTGAACCTTCACCCCAGTCTGAGGTCCTGAGCGCTGCGGGGCACGTTTTCATCAACGATATCTCCGTACTTTGCTCCGTTCCTCTTTCCCTCGATCATGACTAATCTCCTAGTCCCTGCCACTGAAAAACATCCCCACAGGATGATGCTGCCACCACCATGCTTCACTGTCGGTATGGTGCCAGGTTTTCTCAAGACTTGACGCTTGGCATTCAGGCCGAAGAGTTCGATCTTGGTTTCATCAGACCAGAGAATCTTGTTTCTCATGGTCTGAGAGTCCTTTAGGTGCCTTTTGGCAAACTCCAAGCGGGCTGTCATGTGCCTTTTACTGAGGAGTGTCTTCTGTCTGGCCACTCTACCATAAAGGCCTGATTGGTGGTGTGCTGCAGAGATGGTTGTCCTTCTGGAAGGTTCTCCCACCTCCACAGAGGAACTTTGGAGCTCTGTCAGATTGACCATATGGTTCTTGGTCACCTCCCTGACCAAGGCTCTTCTACCCCGATTGCTCAGTTTGGCCGGGCGGCCAGCTCTAGAAAGAGTCTTTTTTTTTTATTGAATATCCAAAACATACAATATACTTGCAGTGAAGCCGCTCAACAACTACACCACACCAGTCATCCAACAGACTCCCATTCAGAACGACACACAGAAGCATCCAGGGTCAATGCCCTTCTCAAGGCCACGTTGACAGATCTCCCACCAGGCCAAAAAACATGAACCCGAACCCTCCAAGATCCCCCCACAGTTCCCCAATAGCTGTCCCTCAACCATCCGAGACCCCTCCCACAGTCCCCCCCAAGAATAAAAAATTAAATAAACAATATAATTAATTCCATTCCCCACCCCAAGAACCCCCAATGCACCAACAACCAAGAAAATGAACTAAAGACAAAAAAGAAAAAGTGAGAAGAAAACAGCAAACAACAATGCAAAAAATTAATAATTATGTAAAATAACAAAGGACATCAAGGACAACTAAAATCATAACAGCAACGCTGTTGCTAGTCTCAGGTTCAACCATTCCTGAACCTGAGACCAGAAACAGGCTACCTGAGGGCAATACCAAAATAAATGGTCTATTGATTCTGTATCCTCACAACAAAATCTGCGGAGCTTCGATGATTTTATGCCCCAAATATTCAACATTTTGTTGGTGGCAAGAATTTATATAATCATTTTTGATCATCAAATCATCAAATCAAATCAAATTTATTTATAAAGCCCCCCTTACATCAGCTGATGAAAATGCTGATGAAATGCACAAAGTCTTGAATCTTGTGTCGTTTTACATATCAACTCATACACCCTGGGCCATGGAATCGGTACATTAAAAATCTCTTCCCAACTATTTTGCAATCTGTATGGCACAGTTGTCAACATCCTGGTCCTCAAATGAAATTGGTATACTATCCTATTTATGCTATTTTTATTCCTCCGACAGTTTAGATCCTTCATATTGGGCAGACAGACCAGTTCCCTACCTTCTCCTGCTGCCACCTGCCTCCTCCATTGTTGGGGTAATGCTGTAATCAATTGGTTGTACTCTTGGATTGAGCAGACCTTCCCGTACAATTCTGATAACTCCATGAAAGACATAACTCTACCATTCCTATTTACAATATTATTTAAGAACAAAATACCCTTTTCTAACATCATTCCCATAAATACAGGTATTTTATCAACAAGCACATTTGAGTTCAGCCATAATATTTGTTGTAATATTTGTTCTATCTTTTCAGGAGGATGAAATTGAAATTGTAGCCAGCTCTGCAATGCTTGTTTGAAAAAGAGAGATACTTTGAAAAAAGTATAATTTTCAATTAATAAAAAATGAGACATGGCAATCTGCACAAAGACAAAAAGGCAATTTTTAAACAATGGATGAGCTTTTCTTAGTAATCTACTTGAGAACCAATTAGGGTTCAAGTAAAACTTTTGAATAAGTGAAGCTTTTAGAGAGAGGTTTAATGATTTTATATTTAATAATCTCAACCCACCCAATTTAAATTCATTATATAGATAGGAACGCTTTATTTTGTCTGTTTTAGCGTTCCAGATTAAGCACAATATTTTTTGCTCATATTATTTGAAAAATGAATCATCAGGAGTAGGCAGCGCCATAAGTAAGTGAGTAAACTGAGATATGACTAAGGAGTTAATCAGGGCAATTTTTACATAAATAGACAGGTATTTACCTCTCCATGGTTGCAGGATCTTGTCTATTTTCTATTGGAATTCATTGTGGAGAGCTTATTTATATATTTTGTGATGTGAATACCAAGTATGTCTACTTCACCATCAGCCCATTTTATAGGTAAACTTCAGGGTAAAAGTTGTATTTTTTAAAGATCCAATACGTAATATTGTACACTTATCATAATTAGGTTTTAGTCCAGAGAGTACAAAAAGTTATCTAGATCTTCAATGAGACATTGCAGGGATCTAGCTTGCGGACTTAACTTCTTAGGGAGCGGCTCCCGAGGTGACGGTTTTGGAGAGTCTGGCGTGCCCAAAGTAAAATGCCTCCCACTCAGGCCCAGAAAATAGGACATGCACATAATTAGTACTATTGGATAGGAAACACTCTGAAGTGTTAACATAATGTCTGTGAGTGTAACAGAACAGAAATAGCAGGCAAAAACCTGAGAAAAATCTATCCGGAATTACTGTTTTTTGTCACATTGGCTCTGTTTGACAGTCTCCCTTTTGAGTTCTATGGCAAGCAGCTCCGAGATTTCAGTACCTATGGCTTTTAGGGAACCATCCGAGTCAAATATTATCGCTCATATTCATAAAAGGATAGATAAGGATGCATTTTAACTGGTATTTGATTTGTTTAGGAAAAGTTTATAGGTATATTTGAACTCGTTCTCTTCACGTTTCAATGGGCGATTCGAAGTTGGATTTTCTGATCATAACGCAACAACCAAACAGAGATTTATGGATATAATAAATGACTTTTTCTAACAAAAGAACCATGGATTGTCTTCGTTGGACACTTGGGAAGCCCTCAGCAGAAGTTCTTCAAAAGGTAAGGGATTTGTTTTTGCTGTGAAATGTGTTTTGTGTGAACCGCGATGGTTTATGAATTTATGCTAAACCTAAATCAGGTAAACCTAAATCAGTTCTACCAAATTTTTATCAACATGTTAAATGTGCAACCAGAGGGAAAAAAATTCTAGATCACCTGTACTCCACACACAGAAACGTGTACAAAGCTCTCCCTTGCCCTCCATTTGGTAAATCCGACCACAACTCTATCCTCCTGTTTCCTGTTTACAAGCAAAAATGAAAGCACCAGTGACTCGGTCTATAAGAAAGTGGTCAGATGAAGCAGATGCTAAACTACAGGACTGTTTTGCTATCACAGACTGGAACATGTCTCGGATTCCTCCGATGGCATTGAAGAGTACACCACATCAGTCACTGGCTTTAAAAATAAGTGCATCGAGTACGTCGTCCCCACAGTGACTGTACGTACATACCCCAACCAGAAGCCATGGATTACAGGCAACATTCGCACTGAGCTAAAGGGTAAAGCTGCCGCTTTCAAGGTGCGGGACTCTAACCCGGAAGCTTATAAGAAATCCTGCTACGCCCTGCGACGAACCATCAAACAGGCAAAGTGTCAATACAGGGCTAAGATTGAATCATACTACACCTGCTCGTCTTATGTGGCAGGGCTTGCAAACTATTACAGACTACAAAGGGAAGCACAGCCGCGAGCTGCCCAGTGACACGAGCCTACCAGACGAGCTAAATCACTTCTATGCTCGCTTCGAGGCAAGGAACACTGAAGCATGCAGGAGAGCATCAGCTGTTCCAGACGACTGTGTGATAACGCTCTCCGTAGCCGATGTGACTACGACCTTTAAACAGGTCAACATACACAAGGCTGCGGGGCCAGACGGATTACCAGGAAGTGTGCTCCGGGCATGTGCTGACCAACTGGCAGGTGTCTTCACTGACATTTTCAACATGTCCCTGATTGAGTCTGTAATACCAACATGCTTCAAGCAGACCACCATAGTCCCTGTGCACAAGAACACTAAGGCAACCTGCCTAAATGACTACAGACCCGTAGCACTCACGTCCGTAGCCATGAAGCTTTGAAAGGTTGGTAATGGTTCACATCAACACCATTATCCCAGAAACACTAGACCCACTCCAATTTACATACCGCCCAAACAGATCCACAGATGATGCAATCTCTATTGCACTCCACACTGCCATTTCCCACCTGGACAAAAGGAACACTTATGTGAGAATGCTATTCATTGACTACAGCTCAGAGTTCAACACCATAGTACCCTCAAAGCTCATCACTAATCTAAGGATCCTGGGACTAAACACCTCCCTCTGCAACTGGATCCTGGACTTCCTGACGGGCCGCCCCCAGGTGGTGAGGGTAGGTAGCAACACATCTGCCACGCTGATCCTCAACACTGGAGCTCCCCAGGGGTGCGTGCTCAGTCCCCTCCTGTACTCCCTGTTCACCCACAACTGCATGGCCAGGCACGACTCCAACACCATCATTAAGTTTGCAGATGACACAACAGTGGTAGGCCTGATCACCAACAACGACGAGACAGCCTATAGGGAGGAGGTCAGAGACCTGGCTGGGTGGTGCCAGAATAACAACCTCTCCCTCAACGTAACCAAGACTAAGGAGATGATTGTGGACTACAGGAAAAGGAGGACCGAGCACGCCCCCATTCTCATTGACGGGGCTGTAATGGAGGAGGTTGAGGGCTTCAAGTTCCTTGGTGTCCACATCAACAACAAACTAGACTGGTCAAAACACACCAAGACAGTCATGAAGAGGGCACGACAAAGCTTATTCCCCCTTAGGAAACTAAAAAGATTTGGCATGGGTCCTGAGATCCTCAAAGGTTTCTACAGCTGCAACATCGAGAGCATCCTGACTGGCTGCATCACTGCCTGGTTCGGCAATTGCTCAGCCTCTGACCGCAAGGCACTATAGATGGTAGTGCGTACGGCCTAGTACATCACTGGGGCTAAGCTGCCTGCCATCCAGGACCTCTACACCAGGCGATGTCAGAGGAAGGCCCTAAAAATTGTCAAAGACCCCAGCCACCCCAGTCATAGACTGTTCTCTCTACTACCACATGGCAAGCGGTACCGTAGTGCCAAGTCTAGGACAAAAAGGCTTCTCAACAGTTTTTACCCCCAAGCCATAAGACTCCTGAACAGGTAATCAAATGGCAACCCGACTATTTGCATTGTGTGCCCCCCCCAACCCTTATTTTTACGCTGCTGCTACTCTCTGTTTATCATATATGCATAGTCACTTTAACTATACATTCATGTACATACTACCTCAATTGGGCCGACCAACCAGTGCTCCCGCACATTTGCTAACCGGGCTATCTATCTGCATTGTGTCACGCCACCCAACACCCGCCAACCCCTTTTTTACGCTACTGCTACTCTCTGTTCATCATATATGCATAGTCACTTTAACCATAGCTACATTTACATACTACCTCAATCAGCCCGATTAACCGGTGCCTGTATGTAGCCTCGCTACTGTATATAGCCTGTCTTTTTACTGTTGTTTTATTTCTTTACTTACCTATTGTTCACCTAATACTTTTTTTTGCACTATTGGTTAGAGCCTGTAAGTAAGCATTTCACTGTAAGGTCTACACCTGTTGTATTCTGCGCACGTGACAAATAAACTTTGATTTGATTTGATTATTTCAGCTTTTATTTCTTTCATCTCATTCTCAGTGGGTCAGAAGTTGACATACACTCAATTAGTGTTTGGTAGCATAGCCTTTAAATTGTTTAACTTGGGTCAAACGTTTCGGGTAGCCTTCCACAAGCTTCCCACAATAAGTTGGGTGAATTTTGGCCCCTTCCTCCTGACAGAGCTGGTGTAACTGAGTCAGGTTTGTAGGCCTCCTTGCTCGCACACGCTTTTTCAGTTCTGCCCACAACCTTTCTATAGGATTGAGGTCAGGGCTTTGTGATGGCCACTCCAATACCTTGACTTTGTTGTCCTTAAGCCATTTTGCCACAACTTTGGAAGTATGCTTGGGGTCATTGTCCATTTGGAAGACCCATTTGCGACCAAGCTTTAACTTCCTGACTGATGCCTTGAGATGTTGCTTCAATATACCCATATCATTTTCCTTTATTATAATTTTTTTGTATTTCATCTTTATTTAACCAGGTAGGCTAGTTGAGAACAAGTTCTCATTTACATCTGCGACCTGGCCAAGATAAAGCAAAGCAGTGCGACACAAACAACAACACTGAGTTACACGTGGAATAAACAAGCGTACAGTCAATAACACAATGGAAAAAAATAAAGTCTATATACAGTGTGTGCAAATGGCGTGAGGAAGTAAGGCAATAAATAGGCTATAGTACCGAGGTAATTACAATTTAGCAAATTAACACTGGAGTGATAGATGTGCAGATGATGATTTGCAAGTAGAATTACTGGTGTGCAAAAGAGCAGAAAAGTAAATAAAAACAATATGGGGATGAGGTAGGTAGATTGGATGGGCTATTTACAGATGGGCTATGTACAGCAGCAGCGATCGGTTAGCTGCTCTTAGATAGCTGATGTTTAAAGTTAGTGAGGGAAATATAAGTCTCCAGCTTCAGCGATTTTTGCAATTCGTTCCAGTTATTGGCAGCAGAGAACTGGAAGGAAAGGCGGCCAAAGAAGGTGTTGGCTTTGAGGGTGACCAGTGAGATATACTAACTGCTGGAGCGTGTGCTACGGGTGGGTGTTGTTATCGTGACCAGTGAGCTGAGATAATGCGGAGGTTTACCTAGCATAGACTTATAGATGACCTGGAGCCAGTGGGTCTGGCGAGGAATATGTAGCGAGGGCCAGCCGACTAGAGCATACAGGTCGCAGTGGTGGGCGGTATATGGGAATTTGGTGACAAAACGGATGGCACTGTGATAGACTGCATCCAGTTTGCTGAGTAGAGTGTTGGAGGCTATTTTGTAAATGACATCGCCGAAGTTGAGGATCGGTAGGATAGTCCGTTTTTCGAGGGTTTGTTTGGCGGCGTGAGTGAAGGAGGCTTTGTTGCGAAATAGGAAGCCGATTCTAGATTTAATTTTGGATTGGAGATGCTTAATGTGAGTCTGGAAGGAGAGTTTACAGTCTAACCAGACACCTAGGCATTTGTAGTTGTCCACATATTCTAAGTCAGAACCGTCCACAGTAGTGATGCTAGTCGGGCGGGCAGGTGCGGGCAGCGAACGGTTGAAAAGCAGCATTTAGTTTTTCTAGCGTTTAACTACTTACGGAGTGGTGGGGCGCTATACCTCTAATATTTTCGCATTAGCATAAATCCATAACCCAACACGAGTCTCACAAAACGCATAAAATCGCTAATATAAAATCGCTTACCTTTGATGAACTTCTGCTGAGGGCTTCCCAAGTGTCCAACGAAGACAATCCATGCTTCTTTTGTTAGGAAAAGTCATTTCTTATATCCATAAATCTCCATTTGGTTGGCGCGTTATGATCATAAAATCCACCGTTGAGTCGCCCATTGAACCGTGAAGAGAACACATTCAAATTATACCTATACACTTTCTACAAACAAATCAAACATCATTTTTTATGTATTCTTAGGTATCCTTTTGGGTATATTTGCTGTAATATTTCAACTGGACGATAACGTGAACGATAGGAAAGAAAAATAAAGTGGTGCGCGTTCACAATCTCGCTCGCGTCAAACCTTGTTTACAAAAGTGGTCGCCTGACAATTTCCTGTTCCTATCTGTTCTGGTCACTCCTAGAATTCCCATACTTTGTATATAGACTGTTGACATCTAGTGGAAGCCATAGGTACTGCAGTCTCAGTCCTACATAAAGTTGTATGCAATAGGCACAATGGAGAAGATGCTCATTTCCAAAAAATACTGCAAATCCGGATGGATTTTCTTCGGGTTTTTGCCTGCTATATCAATTCTGTTATACTCACATACATTATTTTAACACTCTTAGAAACTTCAGAGTGTTTCCTATCCAACAGTACTAATTATGTGCATATCCTATTTTCTGGGCCTGAGTGGCATGCATTTTACTTTGGGCACGCCAGACTCTCCAAAATCGTCACCTATGCAGCCGCTCCCTAAGAAGTTAAGAGCAGTTGGAGGCCGCGGAAGGAGTGTTGTATGGCATTGAAGCTCATTTGGAGGTTTGTTAACACAGTGTCCAAAGAAGGGCCAGATGTATACAGAATGGTGTCGTCTGCGTAGAGGTGGATCAGGGAATCACCCGCAGCAAGAGCGACATCGTTGATATATACAGAGAAAAGAGTCGGCCCGAGAATTGAACCCTGTGGTACCCCCATAGAGACTGCCAGAGGTCCGGACAACAGGCCCTACTATTTTCCTTCCTCATGATGCCATCTATTTTGTGAAGTGCACCAGTCCCTGCTGCAGCAAAGCACCCCAACAACATGATGCTGCCACCCCCGTGCTTCACGGTTGGGATGGTGTTCTTCGGCTTGCAAGCTTCCCCCTTTTACCTCCAAACATACTGATGGTCATTATGGCCAAACAGTTCTATTTTTGTTATATCAGACCAGAGGACATTTCTCCAAAAAGTACAATCTTTGTCCCCATGTGCAGTTGCAAACCGTAGTCTGGCTTTTTTATGGCGGTTTTGGAGAAGTGGCTTCTTCCTTGCTGAGCGGCCTTTCAGGTTATGTTAATATAGGACTGGATATAGATTATTTTGTACCTGTTTCCTCCAGCATCTTCACAAGGTCCATTGCTGTTGTTCTGGGAATGATTTGCACTTTTCGCACCAAAGTGCGTTCATCTCTAGGAGACAGAACGCATCTTCTCCTGAGCGGTATGGCGGATGCGTGGTCCCATGGTGTTTATACTTGCATACTATTGTTTGTACAGATGAATGTGGATACCTTCAGGCGTTTGGAAATTGCTCCCAAGGATGAACCAGACTTGTGGAGGTCTACAATTTTCTTTCTGAGGTCTTGGCTGATTTCTTTTGATTAACCCATGATGTCAAGCAAAAATGCACTGAGTTTGAAGGTCAGCCTTGAAATACATCCACAGGTACACCTCCAATTGACTCAAATTATGTCAATTAGCCTATCAGAAGCTTCTAAATCCATAACATCATTTTCTGGAATCTTCCAGGCTGTTTAAAGGCACAGTCAATTTAGTGTATGTAAACTTCTGACCCACTGGAATTGTGATACAGTGAATTATAAGTGAAATAATCTGTCTGTAAACAATTGTTGGAAAAATTACTTGTGTCATGCACAAAGTAGATGTCATATCTGACATGCCAAAACTATAGTTTGTTAACAAGAAATTGTGGAGTAGTTTAAAAACGAGTTTTAATGACTCCAACCTAAGTGTAAGTAAACTTCCGACTTCAACTGTGTATCATACTGGAAATATTCAGTTATAAATAATTTTGTCTTAGTTGTCCTCCAGTAAACTTTGATTAAATTTCCAATATCCCCGTCCACGTGGAAATACTATAAGAGTTGTGTGAAGGACAATTAGATGATGATCCGATCGCATTCTGTCTCCTATTAAAACTGTTTTAACCTTTGATGCAAGAGAGAAAGAGACAAGAAAGTAGTCAAGACGACTAGCTTGATTAACTCTTAAGAAGCCACACCTTTTTTTAAATTTTCGCCTGGAATTACATACTTAAATCTAACTGCCTGTAGCTCAGGCCCTGAAGCAAGGATGTGCATTTTCTTGGTACCATTTGAAAGGAAACACTTTGACGTTTTTGGAAATGTGAAAGGAATGTAGGAGAATATAACACAATAGATCTGCTAAAAGATAATACAAAGAAAAAAACAACCGTTCTTCTGTATTTTTTTTTACCATCATCTTTGAAATGCAAGTGAAAGGCCATAATGTATTATTCCAACCCAGGTGCAGTGTATGTGCAACGTTTTAGACTGATCCAATAAACCATTGTATTTCTGTTCAATTTTTTATGTAAAAACTGCCCAAATATGTGTAATTTGTTTAATAATAACTTTTATGTTCAAAATTGTGCACTCTCCTCAAACAATAACATGTTATTCTTTCACTGTAATAGCCAGAGTAGATTGGACAGTGCAGTTAGATTAACACGAATTTAAGCTTCCTGCCAATATCAGATATGTCTATGTCCTGGGAAATGTTCTTGTTACTTACAACTTCATGCTAATCGCATTAGCCTACGTTAGCTCAACCGTCCCGTAGAAGGGACACCGATCCCGAATAAGTTTTAAGTCTCCTCCATGTATATCTCACTAGGTCAAATATCAACTTTTTCTAATGTGTCCATAATATTTGTGATTTCATAAAGGGCACGGTGATGATAGTTTGTAGAGTGATATCCTTTACGGTCCATTGAGGTACTCAACACTGTGTTATAGTCTCCTACCATAATGATTTGATCATTTGTTGCCTGTAAGTTCAAGAAATTGGTATAAATATTTTCAAAGAAGTATGGATCATCCTGATTTGGACCATATAGATTCATGAGCCAAATATCTTTTTCGCCCACTTTCATATTCAAAAAGATCCACCTTCCTTGCGAATCATTCCTGACTATCATTTCTGAATTTATGTTAGTTAATATCATCACACCTTTTGAGTTCCTTTGTCCATGACCCAAAATTATTTCACAAGCCCATTCCTTTTTCCACACAACTTCATCTAAGGATCTAGAGTGAGTTTCCTGTAAACAGTATATGTTATATTCCTTCACTTTTAGCTACGTAAAGACTGATCTTCTTTTTTCATAAACTGCTTAACCGTTACAATTGTAACTGGTTTACCATATTGTAACTGGCTTACCCCTTACCATAACTAGATACTATTCTCAGTCTAAATTGACCATAATTAGTGCTCCGAACTCCAAGTCTGTGTACTCGGTGGAAAGCCACCTTGTTTACAGTCTCTATAGAAAGTTTCAAGGCGGATTGCATGAATTCTCTGATCGCGCCCTCTGGATTATTGGATGCATTTTCAGGAATACCAGAAAAAAATAGATTTTCACGCATGCTATGACTTTGTATGTCTAGTAGCGACTCCTTCATCACCCTGTTTTCCCTGAGTAGACAATCCATGTTGGGTTTGTGGATTTTTACCTTGGCTGTGAGTGCCATGTTCTCTCCTTGGAGCATGAGAATTTCACTCTGGTTAAACTCCAAACTCCCCCTCAGCCCTGCGACCTCCTCACACAACTTTTCCAGTGTTGCATGGATTCCAGCCAGAGCACTAGCCTCTACTTCAACAGTAAGTAAATTGTCCGTGTCTGTAGATTAATCTGTTTGAATTTTTTTTGTTGGGTTAAAGTTATTTTGTGAGGTAGTCGGATCTTTCTATGATGGAATATGTTGTTCCTCCATAGCGTAAAGCTGTTGGTACTTGTCGATTTCCCTCAGAATCTCCTTAGTATCCAGGTTGGCTCTTTACTGCAACCAGTTGTTTTACGAAAAGATAACAATGAGTCTTTCCCACGACGACGACAGGTGTCTGTAGTACAGCCAGCTAGCACTCACAGAATCCACGCAAAAACACGTTTGGTATTCGTAATTTTACAACTTGGAAGTTTGGAAGAGTCTTGGTGGTTCCAAACTTTTTCCATTTAAGAATGATGGAGGCCACTGTGTTCTTGGGTACCTTCAATGCTGCAGACATTTTTTGGTACCCTTCCCCAGATCTGTCCCTTGACACAATCCTGTCTCGGGGGTCTATGGACAATTCCTTCAACCTCATGGCTTGGCTTTTGCTCTGACATGCACTGTCAACTGTGGGACCTTATATAGACAGATGTGTGCCTTTCCATATCATGTCCAATTAATTGAATTTACCACAGGTGGACTCCAATCAAGTTGTAGAAACATCTCAAGGATGATCAATGGAAACAGGATGCACCTGAGCTCAGTTTCGAGTCTATAATAAAAAATAAAAAAATAAAAAAATTTGAATAAGGCTTTAACGTAACAAAATTATGAAAAGGGAAGGGGTCTGAATACTTTCCGAATGCACTGTATACAGGTCCTGATGAGCAATCAATTAATAGAATTGGGTATGATATTAGGCCTACTTAGGGTTGGAACAAAATCCTGCAAGAGGGTAACTTTCCAGAAGGCAGGTTGGCTACCTTTGCATGTTGTCATACAGCACACTAGTGTAGGCTTAAACACTTTTTCAACAATTGTTCAATAATACAGAGCCCTATATAATTAGTTCCAGTGCTCCTAAAAATTACATTTCAAAAAGGTAAAAATAAAGTAAGCAAGTTACATACTGTACAGGCTGCTTTAATTAGGCCTACCGTAGGTGCCACTAATTATTAAAATGGGTAGAACTGCCCCTCAATGTGCATTTCTGGTCACCTGTGTGCCTATAGTCATGGGACCAGTGACCAATGACATAAAGAGACAGACAAGCTATAGGCTACACAACACAATAACTACATAAATAGACCAAAATGGCTCCTATGATGACTCTGCTGTTTTAATGACTCACAATCTTTAGGTTCTGTTTTGAGGACAGAATAAAGGTACGTCTGTATTATCAATCATACTGTATTGATCTTGACTAGTTTAGTGTGAATCCTTTTCACTTCGCTCTCAGTCAACAAATACACATCTGATGTGTAAATGAAACAAAACAGAAAAGTGACAATGTTTATGTCAATGATGATGATGCTGATGGCTATGATGATATCCCAAAAGTGTTTTGATGCCAGACAATAGATAAAAAACTAGGGCTTTCGAGGCACGATACAGCGCCATTAGTCATCTGCGGGCAAGGACAGTTGTAATCATCCCTTCCGCTCGCCTCCCCCATCAGTCTTCCCCTTGCGTGTATCAGGATCAATCTAGGCTCATTTATTTTAATCGTCTCCTGTTTGCTAAACTGCCAAAGTCAAAGGAGGACAATAGAAACAAACATCCGTCTGCAAACAAGAAAAAACAGCAATTTTTTGTCTGTGTTTGCCATTCAGACAACTTTTTCGAGAATATGTCTCAGGTTGAAATAGGACATGAATTAATCTAATATTGTTTCTATTTTCATTTCTGACATATAGTTAAATTATATGGGATTTAAAATTAATGTAGCTATTACAGTGTGTGTGGTTGTGATAACTTGTCAAAAATGTCATGTTTTAATAGAAATGAAAATAACCAATGTTGTTTTTTTTTATTTTAATTAAACAGCTCACCACCCGCAGGCAGGAAAAACCTTTTAAATGTAATGTATATTTGATATTAATCACTCAACTCAACATGCATAACATCATTATTTTTCAATATAGACGTAGGCTGTGTCTGAAATGGCACCCTGTTCCTTGTATACTGCATTTCTTTTGACCAGGGCCCATGGTGCTCTCGTCAAAAGTAGTGCAGTATATAGGAAATAGGGTGCCATTTAGGAAAGCAGAACTAGCCTACCGGTAGTCTGTGAAATTATGTGATAGGCCTACATATCAAGTGATTTATCATTCAATAATGAGAGAGTGAGAGATAAGGCAATCACCAGCTGACCCTATTGACTCTCATATCTCCCTGTGATGGAGGCTGGTTGTGCAAGCATGGAAGGCCAGTAACTGTGGTATCGCCAGAACTCTCAGGACCTGCGCTTTGAGTGGATTGCCAAAGGAAATTAAGTGAATATCAAATCCATTGTAATCTGCATCTAACTCACCATCACCAGCACAGTCGTATAGGGTAAATCAAAACAAGGAAAATCATCTGGTACCTTCAGGAAGACTTTCTCAGAGAGGTGTTTCTCTACCTACTCACCATCAACTCAAAAAAATTATAATTCAGAAGTTCATATGCATGTAAGTTCATAAGGATAATAAAGACGAGGGGACATGAGAGTTGTAGTATTTTTTCTCACAACATTCTGCTCAACCCAGATAAAGATTTTGGGGTATTTTTCAGATCTGGTTTTGACCTAATCATTCCATATCTACAAATGTAGGATATTCATTTGATCACACTGTTGCAGGAGAACTTAAACTTGTAGTATATTTGAGGTTTAAAAAGGATTCTGAAGTTTGTTATTTCCACATTCAGACTGTATTGTCCCTTACGAAAAATGTATCAACCCCTACAAAAGTGTCCATGGAATATAATCCACATTATAATGTCCTGTTGCTGCAGGATTATTTTCATGCTGTAGCAACCTGGATCAAATTAAGATCCTACATATGCAGATGTGTCAGACAGAAATACGGTGCCAATGTGAAATACTGACAGGACTCAGCACTTTGGCTTACCATAACATCACTGGGACTCTGAGGTGTATTTCATCCTATCAAAGAAAATACTGCCTACAATGTTAAACATGTATTTTTATTGACTTTTGAGGGTCCTGCTCTTATGTCCGTATCTGTGTCAAATTACATTTAAAAAACCCTCTTATTTGTGTTAACTCGTCATACTCCATCCTCGAGAATTTACATTAACCTTCTTCATCATCAAAGACAATTACACGGTTACCAGGGTTACAACATCCCTTTGTGCTGAACGTCACCACTTCTTGTGGCAAACGTGGTGCGCATAACATGTTTTGAGGAGGCGTTCTTTGTGCCATTGTTCAATCAAGTAAAAACGAGAAAACGGATAAAGTGAGTGTTATTTTCAATATAATGCACATTTGACAGAATAAAGTAGCATGCTCTTATGCAGAAAAAAAAACTATTTTCCGAAGAGAATGGAATAAACATACCTACGGTCCGTTCGAGTCATTGCTAGCTAGCTAGCCTCACAGTTGACGGCTGTTTATCTTGCTAACGTAGCTATCTAGCCAGCTCATAATCAATAACGTTATCTAAATAGCTAGCTAACTACATTGTAACAGTTGTAGCTATGTGTTTGGATTATCTGTCAAAACATGTTCTGTAAGCTAGCTTTTGATTTAGCTAGCTAGTAGCTAACAGGCTAGCTAGATAATTTGGCACTTAGTTGTTTAGCTAGCTAGCATTATCCCCTTAATAATTGGATGGCTAAAGCTAGCGAGCTAGCTTCTCTAACCATATCCCTGCAGGACCAGCTAGCTCTGTTTTACATGCACTGCATAACAACGTGCACTCTTGTCTCAACAAAGTTACCACAGACAGAGATGTGCGTTGCTATGATTACCAACACCACAACACCGGTGCTTGCATATGCTGTATTGTCCGATCCCCAGACCATGGCAAATACTGCAATATGTATTTTGATCCGTCCAAAATAACAACAAAGCAAGGCAGCTGAAAATTTGCAGCAGAATAAATGATTTTTTTTATTTTGTTTGTTTTGAGCTATTTGTAATCATGATTTGAATTTATGTTTGCAACATTCAGTACATTAAATGACGACCCAGGCCATGCTTTGAATTATAATGGTGGTGGTGCTTTTCTTCCATGGCACTGAATCTCCGCTCCGCTCTTCTCCTCCTCTCCCCAGTGGACCGTGGGTCAAAGCGCAGGCAGGTGAAGCCTCTGACTGCCTCTCTGCTGGACGCCTTAGATTATGACAGCTCAGATGACAGCGATTTCGAAGTGGGAGACGCAGATGCCTCAGGTAACCAAACGCAGTGAGGGTCCTCTTCGACTCCCCCTGTAAATTACACATTTCTTCCACCACATATGCAGTTATTTCCTGTTATGTTGTGATTCACATCTTCATCTGTCAGAGAAAGGTGGAACTCGAAAATAGGCCTATCTTCAAACCAATTTGAAATGTCCCCAAAAGCAAGTCAGTAGTTTCTATTGCAGACTAGGCTACTCATAGTCATGAATGCTCTATAAAGCTGTGGCTTGAATAGCTTTGAATGACACTTCAATGTGCAGCTGGGATATTTTCAGCAGACTATCTCCACCAAGATTCTCTGTCGGGTGTGTCTGTCATGTGCAGGCATCCCGGGGTATAGGTTAAGACCTCATCACGCTGCTTGTCTGTGTCTGGTAGTGACCTTGTAGAGCGGTGTTTCTCACTGACTCCCTGCATGATCTAGAGACCGGCTGTGGCCACTGAGGCGATCTCGACCTGCCACTGTCTGCCTGGGGTGGATTTATCGCTCTGGTCGGCCCTGAGGTCTCCATCCATCCTATCTGAAACACACACACACACTGTGGCCAACAGCTGATAATGGAATTCTACAGTACTGTAAAAAATATTATTTAACTAGGCAAGTCAGTTAAGAACAAATTCTTATTTACAATTTACAATGACTGTGAACCTCCTGGGCTCTGGTTTTGGACACTGGACCTGTCAACTGAGGCCGTGAAATCCAACAGCTCTTGTTAATCTGATTGTTGATATGCATTGCAAATTAGAGAGCTGAATTCAACTTCGCTGTTATCACTTATCAACATGATTTGATCATAACAGTCCTTCAGGTCATGTTTATCTTTAAGTGTCTCAATACAAGAAAATAACATAAAAAGAGAGAGATTATGACAGCAGACATGCTTTCATTCATACTCCATGTTGAACATGCCCTCTGTCCTCCTCTCCCCTGCTCTAGGGTCAGAGGGTAGTGCCATTGGGAGTGATGAGGAGGGGTCCAAGGAGGAGAGCGCTGCTGAGGACTCTGACAATGACAGCGGCTCGGACAACATCGGCTTTGCAACGGACGGCATCGATGAAGAACAGACCAAGGAGCTGACAGGTGACGACACCCTCACTGAGGAAGAGGAGAAGACCAAGGAACAGCAGCCGTCCTCTGACACTAGCACCACCACCACTAAAGACCCTGCTCCATCAGGGGTGCCCAGGGGCCGACGGAGAAGAGAAGAGAAGGCCTCGGACACAGAGGCTGGGAGCGGAGGAAGCGGGAGTGGCACAGGTAGGCTGTTTTTAAAATGTTTTTTTATATTCATGTTTTGAAATGCTGTTTTTATAAATGTGACAAATAAAACCCCTTGAACTTTGATCCAGGTAGTGGTAATGCGCAGGACGGAGGTTCAACAACGGCCGCCACACAGGAGCCCAAGAAGTGGAACCTGCGTCGTAACCGACCCATGCTGGACTTCACCACCATGGACGAGCTCAACGAGATGGACGACTACGACAGCGAAGACGACAATGACTGGAGGCCTGCCGCCGGCAAGAAGAAGGGCAAGACGGTGGCTGCCCAGAAAGGAGTGAGCGGGGGAGAGGAGGACGAGCAGGACCACGACGGAGGGAGCGGTAGTGATGATGATGATGACGACGATGACAACGAGGATGACGATGGTGGTGATGAAGATGAGAATGAAGAAGGGAGCAGTAGCGACAGTGATAAAGAGGTGAAGAAACCCAAGAGGAAAGTGAAGAGCAGCGGTGTGTTTGACGAGGAGCTGACCAACGACAGCATGTCACAGGGAAAGAGCAATGAGGTAAATACAACGTCATGTCCTTGTCCTCAGTATCACAGTTTGTTGTTAGCAAACTGCCTCAGGCCCTCAACATTTAGGCGTATCATGTAGTCGTGAAAGTTGTTAGAGAAGTTTGCATAACTCTCTAAACATTCATTGGATCAGGTGTGTTAGACAGCCCAGCACTATGTTGCTATGTGCCACAGAGTTATATAATCCAATGAGGAGATTGGATGGTATCAGAGTGAGAGAACCACAGAGACCGCTAGAGAGCTACAGCTCTGTGTTAGGCTAATCGACTTAGCTTGGAGTCCATCAGTGTGAATGAGATTTAGCCTACTACTATCTATCAGTAATGATCTGTGGCCAGAGGAGGGGGGATTGTGAGAGGTTTTAGACTTACAACTTGGACAAAATTTGTTTGCAGAGACCGGGAACTTTTTTTATACAAGCATATTAGAATCACACGTAACAGCGTGTTACATTCAAACACGGAGATAAAAAATATATATTTTTAAGATATATTTAACCTAGTTAAAAATAGAATGTGTACAACAGCCCAACACAATGTAGTGTATAAGGGTGCATTTATAATTGTTTTACTGAAACTTTACTGTGTCTCCCACTTCCTGTCTACCCAGGATGCCCTGCTGGAGCGTGCGCAGATGTGGAGTGCGGCGGCCCAGAGGATGGAACACATCCTGATCTGCTGTGTGTGTCTGGGAGACAACAGCGAGGACGCTGATGAGATCATCCAGTGTGATAACTGTGGCGTGACCGTACACGAAGGTAAGCAGCTCCAGAGAGATAGGTTACTTTGAACCAAGGTTGTTTCAACGTCTTCTGTTGTATCTTTACAGGATTTCAAGGGTTGGTTTATTTCAAGTAAAATGCATGTTTGTGGACATCAGACGTTGGTCAGGTTTTTGCCTGGAGAGGTAGCCTTTTCTTATTCTATGGTAAGCACAGATCAGAAACATTTAGAAGGGTTAGGACTACATTGGTAGCTGTTCGGGTTTGGGTCAGAAGAAAAACATTTTCTGTCAAGGCACAGATTTAAAGATGAGGCAGTGTTTAAGTGCCAGGCTGGGGTTACCGAAGTTTTGGTTGCAAGTTCCATATTCCCACAACCAGAAGCAAACACAAAATAATCACCCCTTCACCGTCCACCCCACACCTAAACATAAGCAAGGAAACCAGCAAACCAGAAGTGCATTCTCTCCATACAGCCCTGGCCTGGGGCACTAACAGACTAACACTCTTCCTCATGATCTAGCATTATTAGCTCATTATGTCTCCCTCTGACTGGTTGGAGACAAAATCAATGGCTCCTTAAATCGTCTGTTAGATGTGGCCTTCTCCTCTGGACAGGCGTTGTAACGCGTGCACACAACTGATCAATGTGACAGCTATCATTTTCAATTACGACCACTTTTTTTTATTTATTTACAGATGTTTTACTGATTTTTAAAGCCCCTAGAAACGGAATGTACGCACACATGTAGGCACGTACGCACACACACACCATGGCCATTGGCAGCACTAAATCAGAGGGTAACCTTGAAAGAGCCAGAGTCTTTCAAGTGCAGTGTTGCAAGTCAGTCCTTCGAGCAATACTCACACAGATGCTCTTAGGGAGAGACAGTACGCACACACACCACTCAAGAATCATGGGAGAGGAGCACAGGCCTAATCACAAATAGTGTATGAGCAGAAGTACTGTAGGACACTAGGAGCTGGTCCTACGTTTATCTCCTTCCCTCTCTCTATCTCTAATACACACACACACACACACACACACACACACACACACACACACACACACACACACACACACACACACACAGACACACACACACACATCTCCCTGTGTTAATATTGTGTTCCTCTGAGACCTGTCTAATCTCTATGAGAAGAGGCAGAGCAGAACAGAGGGGACCATGCTGAGTCAGGGATTGGAGAGACCAGAGCAGAACAGAGTTGACCATGCTGAGTGGTGTGGAGTCAGGGATTGGAGAGACCAGAGCAGAACAGAGTTGACCATGCTGAGTGGTGTGGAGTCAGGGATTGGAGAGACCAGAGCAGAACAGAGTTGACCATGCTGAGTGGTGTGGAGTCAGGGATTGGAGAGACCAGAGCAGAACAGAGTTGACCATATTGAGTGGTGTGGAGTCAGGGATTGGAGAGAGCAGAACAGAGTTGACCATATTGAGTGGTGTGGAGTCAGGGATTGGAGAGACCAGAGCAGAAAAGGCAGAAACAACACTTTGAGGCCAGTTCTTAGGTTGTGTTGTTTTACCAGGTGGAATAAGTGACTTTTCTCAGGCTATCTGGTCTTGTAAAACATTTCTGGTCATTTACTGTACCTGCTACTTCATAGGTTTAAAATAAACCAACTAGTTTGGATTTTGGTGAAGTTGCGTTGTCGATATCAAGGATCAACAGCTGGAGTATTAATCTTTGTGTGTATTATCTGTACCGTATTAATGTACCTGGTCAAACAATGCATATTCCTGTTCTACTTTATTACAGGGCCACAGAACAAGTTGTGCTCCATAAGAAAATGCCCAAGCTACAAATGTTTTTGCTCATAGTAACATACAGCATCCAATTATTTGTGTCCTCCCTATATTTATTCTGTCCATGTATTCCTAATGTCTTGCTCAATTACAGTTGGGAAAGAATTTACCATTTACCAACCAGACTTTCTCCGGCTATTACAAAATCAATTGAATCGGAATGGCCTTGTATTACAATCTTTCATTTTCTTTCTGTTGCAACGAAGAGAGAGGATGCACATTTTGTAAGGGGGGAGGGGGGACTACACAAATGCAAGAGAAGAAGGAGAGAGAGACATAGAGAGTGAACGAGTGGAAGGGGATGGAAAGAGGGAGTGGGAGGACTGTAGAACATGTGCAATAAGACATGCATTCAAGTTGGAGGACTGTAGAAGAGAAGTGACAAGGAGGAACTCTCTCTTTCTCCTTCATTTGCTTCGGCATGGCATTTTCCCCTCCCGTGGGGGAGAGGGGCAAGCAGGTAGGAGTGTCGTGGCCGCCTCCGACAGAACAGACATCTGTTCCATGCTGAACACTGCCCCTCCCTCGCCAACCACTTCTTAGACACAGACACACGGCCCTCCTTCGCCAACCGCCTCCCACCCTTGGGTGCCAGCTGCGCCACGGTGCCAGGCGCCCTGAGGGAGAGGGGGGTTGATTGGGGCCAATCCTCTCCTGAACCAAACAGCTGCCTCCATGTCACAACTGCTCACCGGCAGCCATGCGCAGCAGCTTGGAAAGGTGACCCCCCCCCCCCACACACACACACACACATGTGCGTACCTACCCACGCAGCAATGCAGAACCTGTCATATGCATGGGACGGTGCTGGCATGAAATGGGAAACAGATCCTGTGCCTAGTGCTCCTCCCACCCTGAGGAGATGAGAGGAAAGTGAACTGTTGTTTTGCCACCTCAGGTGTTTCAGCTGTAGTGGGAGGAGGAGCGGATGCTAAAGCAATGCAAGGCTGCTGCTGCTGTCACTAACGTATAACTGTGACCTAGCTCGTTCAGTTGTTCCTCTTGAGATTCTATTTGGATAGTTTTTTTGGCTCCAACTAGCTCACGTATAGCTCATGGTTTTGGGGTCAAAAGGGGATGGGCTGTCCTCCATCCTCCTTTCTCCGGGCTGTAGAGGCACAGTGCTGTTAAAAACAAAACAAGAGCGTGAGGGTGAAGCGGGAGAACAAGGGATGTTAACAGGAAAGAGAGAAAGCGAGAGAACAAGAGAGGGATCGTAAGGAAGAGATGAGCTGTCATTATATGCAGCTCGGGTGAGTCACCCGACCACTTCCTCTCGTCTTTCTGCTTGACTCCAGAACTCTTTGTTCTCCTCTTTGTTGCGCAGCACATTTCCTCGTTCAGACACTCTCCTCCTCATCTCTCCTCCTCAGACCAGAGAAAAGGAGTGATGGATAAAAAATGAAAGGAGAAGATGCAGGAAGTCTAGTGTAGCGAGGGGAAGAGATCAAAAGCCTCGGTGAACACTGAGCAGAGGCCCAGAGAGCCAGCTGTCCGTACAGACAGCCTGTTTCTATCACAGCCATGTACTATGCAGACTAGCTGCTTTTGATTAGCATGGGCTAGTTTGTGTTTCTGTGTGTGTGTGTGTGTGTTTCTGTGTGTGTGTGTTTCTGTGTGTGTGTGTGTGTGTGTGTGTTTCTGTGTGTGTGTGTTGAATGATGACCGACATCATTAACTGCACCACTGTCTCTCTCGATCTGCTTTATGTCTTCTGGACTGAAGCCTAAATGCTAATTCTAGCTTTTCAGCGAAGACAGTCACTTGTTTGTTGTTTTTATGTCCCTTTACAATTTCTTTTCTTTTTTGTCTTGCAGTTTTACCATTTCAGCAGTGTAATGGTATCCGGTGTCATTTTAAAGCAGCACGGCTGTTAAAATGCTCTCCCCTAATAAAGAACATTACATTGTCATTAATAGGCCTAGGCCTGCGTCCCAAATGGCACCCTATTCCCTACATAGGGCTCTGGTCAAAAGTAGTGCGCTAATAAGGAATAGGGTGCCGTTTGGGACGCGTATTCATTCTACCACCAATTAAATCCCTGTGCTATTGATTTCACTCCCTAACGAGTTCTGGACCGTAAAGTTAATTATTTTCTCAAATGTGCTTAATTCATTTAGGCTCCGCCGTTTGGGCTTATTTGTTTAAATGCATATTCAGTAGAATAAAAAAATGTTTGGGAGGGATGTTTTTTGTTGTCGCTGCAATGGACATCACATTTAGCAGTTCAAACTAATTAAAAAGTGTGAGATTTTTTTCTTCTTCTCTCATTTAAAACAAACTTTTATTGTGTTTTACATCCTTGTGCTAAACACTGGTGAGTGGGGTGTACTAAGCCCAGGCCTAGAAATCACAGCTAGAGTCCCTAGTAGGTCTGTTGCGGTGACCGTATTACCGCCACACTGGCAGTCACGAGTCATGAAGGAAGTCAAATTCCACGTGACCGTTTAGAGTGATGGCCTCTACTAAAAATAAAAGGCTCCCATCAGCTTTCTATAGGCTAGGCCTACTAAATGTATTTCTCAACCTTCCTAATATTAAGCACATTGCTTATATTTACAACAGTAGTATAGCCTAGCTGGCTGGCATGAAAATGAACCACGTGAAAAGCATCCTCCAAGTGCTATTTAAGTGCATAGATGACATGTATTTTTTCCCGCTGCCCCTGTTTCGATACAGGTTCATGATAATGGTATATTCTGTACCAGTTTGGACACCTACCCATTCAAGGGTTTTTCTTTATTTTTACTATTTTATACATTGTAGAATAATAGTGAAGACATCAAAACTATGACATAACACATATGGAATCATGTAGTAACCAAAAAAGTGTTAAACAAATCAAAATATATTTTATATTTGAGATTCTTTAAATCAGCCACCCTTTGCCTTGATGACAGCTTTGCACATTCTTGGCATTCTCTCAACCAGCTTCATGATGTAGTCACCTGGAATGCATTAAAATTAGCAGGTGTGCCTTGTTAAAAGTTAATTTGTGGAATTTCTTAACTTCTTAATGCGTTTGAGCCAATCAGTTGTGTTGTGACAAGGTGGTATACAGAAGATAGCCCTATTTGGTAAAAGACCAACTCCATATTATGGCAAGAACACCTCAAATAAGCAAAGAGAAACGACAGTCCATCATTACTTCAGTCAATCTGGAAAATTTCCATAACTTTGGAAGGAGAAGGGCACAATGGCCACTGGCCGCAAACGGCTTGGATTTTTAAGGGTGCATTACGGCTACACAAAGGGGAATGCCGGCGTGAAATTCTAAGCATTATCAAGTAATTGTCAAATTGTGAATGAGTGACTGTAGTGTGTACAGCCTGGTCAAAAAACAAAGCAGAGCTCATGCCTTTTCAAGCAACTTTTTTCAAATCATCATTAGAGTCGCATCATGCAGCCTTACAGTGTATTACAAATCAAAACATATAGCCCAACGTTTGTAGAACAACTAAAGTTACATTATTAACTCTAAATTAAGCATTAAAGGAGTACCTATTTCTTTGTTATCCGCTCAACACAGAATAGCCGTATGTGCGCACTCCCTCATCGTTTTGAGAAAATATTCTTTCTATTTTATTCAGCTTTGTTCAATTGTATTCTTCATACTATAAAATAAGCAAATCTTATCTGCTAAATGAACTAGTGTAGCCCACAGCCAAATGGCATAGCCAGATCAGGACCTAACATAAGGACAACTCAGAGTATGCTCTTCTGAAATAGACTACATTTTCTTCATATCATGTTTCTTCAGACCTGTCTAAAATATATAATGGATTTATTGTGATGGTGTAGGCTACAGTTGAAGTCGGAAGTTTACATACACCTTAGCCAAATACATTTAAACTCAGTTTTTCACAATTCCTGACATTTAATCCTAGTACAAATTCCCTGTCTTAGGTCAGTTAGGATCACCACTTTGTTTTAAGAATGTGAAATGTCAGAATAATAGCAGAGAGAATTATTTATTTCCGCTTTTATTTCTATCATCACATTCCCAGTGGGTCAGAAGTTTACATACACTCAATTAGTATTTGGTAGCATGGCCTTTAAATTGTTTAACTTGGGTCAAACGTTTCGGGTAGCCTTCCACAAGCTTCCCACAATAAGTTTGGAAGACCCATTCGCGACCAAGCTTTAACTTCCTGACTGATGTCTTGAGATGTTGCTTCAATATATCCACATAATTTTCGTCCCTCATGATGCCATCTATTTTGTGAAGTGCACAGTCCCTGATGCAGCAAAGCACCTCCCACAACATGTTGCTGCCACCCCCGTGCTTCATGGTTGGAATGGTGTTCTTCGGCTTGCAAGCTTCCCCCTTTTTCCTCCAAACATAACGATGGCCATTATGGCCCATCAGTTCTATTTTTGTTTCATCAGACCAGAGGAAATTTCTCAAAAGTAGGATATTTGTCCCCATGTGCAGTTGCAAATTGTAGTCTCACTTTTTTATGGCGGTTTTGGAGCAGTGGCTTCTTCCTTGCTGAGCGGCCTTTCAGGTTTTGTCGATATAGGACTCGTTTCCTCCAGCATCTTCACAAGGTCGTTTGCTGTTGTTCTGTGATTGATTTGCACTTTTCGCACCAAAGTACGTTCATCTCTAGGAGACAGAACGCGTCTCCTTCCTGAGCGGTATGACTTCTGCGTGGTCCCATGGTGTTTATACTTGCGTACTATTGTTTGTACAGATGAACGTGGTACCTTCAGGCGTTTGGAAATTGCTCCCAAGGATGAACCAGACTTGTGGATGTCTACAATTTTTTTCTGAGGTCTTGGCTGATTTCTTTTGATTTTCCCATGATGTTAAGCAAAGAGGCACTGAGTTTGAAGTTAGGCCTTGAAATACATCGACAGGTACACCTCCAATTTACTCAAATTATGTCAATTAGCCTATCAGAAGCTTCTAAAGCCATGACATAATTTTCTGGAATTTTCCATGCTGTTTAAAGGCACAGTCAACTTAGTGTATGTAAACTTCTGACCCACTGGAATTGTGATACAGTGAATTATAAGTGAAATAATCTGTCTGTAAACAATTGTAAAAAGAATTGTCATGCACAAAGCAGATGTCCTAACCGACTTGCCAAAACTATAGTTTGTTAACAAGGAGAGTGCTTGAAAAACGAGTTTTAATGACTCCAACCTAAGTGTATGTAAACTTCCCACTTCAACTGTACATTACATGGATTTATTAGACTTTATTAAATGTAGATGTTCCAAAGGTCTGCATCAGTGGCTTGTAGGCTGTGTGGAAGCCAGGAGATGCTAAATGTGTTTAACTGTCAATTACCGTGAGACCAACAGTTATTTGCTTGACAATCACCGGCTGACAAAAGTTGGTGACCGCCACAGCCCTAGTCCTTACAATGCCCATTTGTGACTGTAACTGGTCTGGTGTGTGTCATACTGTAATAACTGCAGAAAGACAGTTGACTGATTCCCCAGTAGATGACGAATGTCCTCTCTCTTTGACACTCTGACAGTGTCCTTGGGGCCTTTATACTGTTTATCCGCTACAGATATCGTACAGGCACAAATGCTACACCGTTTCCTTCTATCCTCCTTTACTGTAAGTATGCTTCACAGTGTATGACTGCGTCTGAAATGGCACCTCATTCCTTATATTGAGCATTATGTTCAACCGGTTGTCCATTTCATATGACATAGTTTAGTCTGTTGCAGAACTGTAAAGAGTCTAGCCTTTGTACTGTTTGAAGTATAGGCCTAGTAGCCTATGCATAGTCATTTGTCAATACCTGCTCTTGTTGTTCCTCTGTCACGCAGTCCTCTTAGTGGTTCCATTTGAAGGCAGTCTTGGTAAGGCGATAGCAGTTTTAGATGAGGTTCATGAAGTGCTTCGTGCTTAGCAGACGTATGGCCTCCATATTGTCCTGTTGTACACCAGGATAATTATCACATCAATGTGGGTTAAGGGCCTAGCTCAGCTCAAGGTTAAAAACCATGTTTTCCCTCATGCTGTTTCAACTAACTGCAGAAACATTAATTCCACATGCATTTAAATGCCCACGCCTTAATAAACAAATAACCAAACAACAGCCCCGCCACTTGATTTTCTATGATGAGGGCGGAGAATATTTTCCTAACCACTCTCAAATGCATAGTAAATGTCTTCAGTGTCTGCAAATAAATTCAATCCTAGAGGAGGAGAAGTATAGGGGAATGAATGGGACCCCAGCACCCACAGAGGAAAGCAAGGCATTGTGTAGCTGCTTATTGACAGTTCGTTTTCATTTTAGAAATGGCCTTGTAATCCATTATCAGGCTTTTGTCAGATGAGAACATTGAATTATACTTATTATTGAATTACCCCTCTCTCTCTCTCTCCCTCTCTCTCTTGTCTTCCTTTCAAAACAGGTTTAGCAAATCTAATTGAAATGCAAAATTAAAACGCTATCAATCCGTAGTAGCCTTGTGGTTTTTCTCCCCCTTATAACGAGTAAATTATTTATTCTATGGTTTACTGGCCATGGGAATGATTGCATTGTTTTTAAAAAGGAGCAGAATAAAGTAATGTTTTGAGAGATCGCTCTCCATCTTATTATGGAGTTTTAATTCAGTGCCGCTGATTTAAAGGAAGATCTGAAAACCATCCTTCTGAAAACTCACACACACATCTGTCATGAAAACCATCAATTACATCATGTGTAATTGGTGTTATTCAGTGAGATCAGAATTGTGTGTGTTGTTTCTGATGCTCCATTTTGCACACAGGCTCTGCTTATATGAGTGCTTTTGAATAGGTTCACTTAATCTTGGAATGGAAAGTGTTACCATTCATGAAAAAATGGAATTGAACTAATCTAAGAGCATCCATCTTGAACATGCTGGATGCTTGAGTTTCATATTTTTGTCGATGGAGAAAAATAAACATTTTGACAAGCAGCCAAAGAGTGAATAGATGAAAAGATTCAACTGGAGATAGAGATTAGAATAGAGTAAATGTGAGTAAAACCACATGAGTTAAATCACAGAAAGCGTATATATTTCAAACCTGTTTTTACCTAGCCTAATGGTTCATTGGATTGATTAAAACTGTATTGAACTGCATGTAGGAAGAGAACACCGCGGTTATGTACATTTCTAAAAATATTGACTGTTGGACTTGAGATATTTGTGTATTCCGTAATAGACATGAGGATATTTGTTCCACTTCCATCTGAATTAATTTGCATTTGAAATCTAAATGGGATGTAATGATGGATGTAGTGATGGATGTAATGATGGATGTAGTGATGGATGTAATGATGGAACAGGTAGCACTGAAGCAGCATAGATAATAATGAACTGAATTACCCTTTAATGGCGCTGCTCTGACAGGTGTGTTTGTGTGTACTCTCTCCACCTCACTTTCAGGACGAGGCAGAGATGGACATTATGTTGGGTGTGTTGAGAACCGTACAGAGATGATTAGTGTGACATCGCTGCCAACATGAAAATGGGAACCCATCTATGCACTGTCAAAATAACTGATTGCTCTCTCACCAATATGAGGTGTGCCCATTACTTCTCCTTTGATCCTGGGAAGAAGAAAAATACCCCAACACATCCTCCCTCATCTTCATATTAGAACAGATGGAGATTCAGAACCACACACACACACACATTCACACCTGTATATGTTAACACCATATACCCAGAGAGACCTTTCTTTCACTGTTAAATCTTGCTGCAGTTAAAAGTACATCTTGATTTAGTAGACACTATACACTACCCCTACCCCCTATACCCTCTTTAACTGCCAAGCTCGTCATTTCTGACAAGGATAATCTTCACTTGGAGGATTATGAAGCTATCCCGTAGTCATCACTTTTGGTCAGCTTAGCTCACATTAGCCAGCACCCCATGGCTTAGTGCTTCCAGCTTTGTATCTCGGTTCAAAAGGAACATCGGAGATTTGCGGCGACGGTTCAGCTGTAAGTCGGTAAAACCAGCATGGTGATCGTTCACAACTCCCGGTTTCCACCAATCACTGTTAAGCACCAAACTGTTGCCAGAAGTATTTTCAGTAAAATATTTTCTTTAAGAAAATGAACCTTGAGCTATATTGGAGCACCTGGGGACTTAACCTCTTGTCCTTACACACATACTGCAGGGGGAAGCATTGAGAAGAAAGGAAACGTTTTTTGTTTTCTTGTTGTAGTTAAATGTGAGGCAGAGATCGTGGTTTGGAGGTCAGGGTGAAGCTCCAGCTGTGTACTAATTGCCCTATTGAAATAATCAGTGCTTGAATGATGTAATCCTGACTTGATTGATGTAATCCTGACTTGATTAATGTCATTCTGACTTGGACTTCCTCTAACCCCTTCTATATCGCTTTCAATCCACTATAGCCTGTCTATTCACTGTGATGCAGAACAAGAGAGCACCTATAAAGCACCTATAAAGGACATCTACGCACTGAGAGAAAGAAAAAAAACATACATACAACTGAATAAACATTGCCGTCTGGTGTGGCTTCTCGATGTTTGCTGCCAGTGGGTCTTCAGATTGGACTGATTCCCCAGTGTGGTCCAGAGTGACGAGCATACAGAGTATGTACAACATAGCCTTTGATTTGTGAGTCTCTCCCATAGCTCAGAGAGCCTGGAGGCTGTTTTGACTGAATTAGGAGCCAGTGTGTTATCTCTCCAATGGAAGGCAGAGCGGCTGATTGCTGCCCTCATTGGTAGTGCGGATCACGTTCGGCCAGTGTAATAGCAGCCATAGAAACCGCATCAACGAAAGTAATTGTTTTGGCAACCCTGGAAAATTAAGAATACAACATTAACATGCTTTGCTTGTGGCGTGTGGCTTCTCTCTCTTCTCTAGTCTTAGGTCTCGATAATATGATCAAATGTTCCCCATTAGAAAGCTGGAGCAAAAGGTTTAAGAGAAAATCAAAATCTTTCTGGAGGTTTGAGGGGAAACTAGCAAACAGCAAGTTGATGTTGTGTGCCATGTTGTGTGCTTGTCAGGGCACTGTTCTCTGGTCTTCTCAGTCCTAGGTGTGACACACTGTTCTCTGGTCTTCTCAGTCCTAGGTGTGACACACTGTTCTCTGGTCTTCTCAGTCCTAGGTGTGACATACTGTTCTCTGGTCTTCTCAGTCCTAGGTATGACACACTGTTCTCTGGTCTTCTCAGTCCTAGGTATGACACACTGTTCTCTGGTCTTCTCAGTCCTAGGTGTGACACACTGTTCTCTGGTCTTCTCAGTCCTAGGTGTGACACACTGTTCTCTGGTCTTCTCAGTCCTAGGTGTGACACACTGTTCTCTGGTCTTCTCTGTCCTAGGTGTGACACAGCCTTCGCACCTTTTAAGAGGATCCACCACCTTGTTGTTAGACAATGTAATGGATTCTACAAACCGTTACTCTGATAGTCAGAGCTATTGCGCGAGTTGGAACTGTTAGCTACTAGCTAACGACACAATGTTCACAGCAAATGTAAAACCTAATGGAATATGTTAGCCAGTATTAGCTACCGGTCAGCGTTATGGAACACACCTCTGATGATGCAATTGACAGACATTCTACATGTCTTCCAGGTTGCTATGGAGTGGACGGGGAGAGTGACTCCATCATGAGTTCCGCCTCAGAGAACTCCACCGAACCGTGGTTCTGCGATGCTTGCAAGAACGGAGTCTCACCCAGCTGTGAGCTCTGTCCCAATCAGGACGGGATCTTCAAAGAGACTGACGCTGGGAGGTGGGTCATGATTCGACACACTGATTTTATGATTTTTCACATTATTTAATTTGCCTGTTTCAGAGCATTACATTGGGTCAATCACGTGCACTGTAGGAATTGCAATCAACACACCAGGAATTACCTACACTATAGGAAATCCACTACTTCAACAAAAGTTGTTGGCCATTAATGGTCATTTACTGTAGATAAGCCTCTCCATGCCTACATTCAGCGTTGGAGAAAGTGTAGAAGATGGAGAAAGTGAGGGAGAGAAAGACGGGAAGAAAAAGAGAAAAGGAGAGAAGGGTAGGAATAGAGAGAGGGGAAAGAAAGCAAGTGAGGGAAGGAGAAGAAGATGGGGGGAAGAAAAAGAGAGGAGAGACAGTGAGGGATAGAGAGAGAGTGTTATGTGAAGCGTGGAGACTCCAGCCACGCTATCGCTGATGGTGCTCCTCAGCCAGCCTGCACCCGAATTTACTACTTCACTAGAGCATGAAAAACACAGCAAATTAAACTGTGGAGATGGATATCTTTATATTGGACTTCGGATTCTCTTCCCCAAAATCTGCATTTGAAATTGTCACACCAAGCGGATGCTCAGTCAGAGAGTGTGGCTTGGGCTGCTGAAATCAACTACTGAAGATTTCCAAGTTTTTTAAGTGTTTAAGTGATTAATTTCAGTTAATTATCTGAGTGAGGTTTTCCAATTTTGCATTGTTTACTTTTTACGCTTTTGCAGTGCCTAATTTAATAGAGCTTTGTCAGCACACATTTACTTGTATAACTTAAAGGAAAAGTCCCCCCAAAACCACTCATTCCTGTTATTTACATTGTTACATAACACTAATATGTGAGAGCAGTATTTTTTTGTGAACAAATATTTTATTTTGTCGATTATAATAAGGTTGGTAGCAACGTGAACATTGTTGTGGAAATCTGTTGCAGCTCAAGTCGACTACAAAACCCACAATGCAATGCTTTCCCTATGGGCTGGCTGGCTGGCTAGCTAGCTAGCAAACGTAGCTACACACAATAATACTAAAGTCAATATCAGCGTGTGAAGTAGCTAGTTGGCTGTAAAATCACCTTAACAAATTGCACTATCAATTTGGGAGTCTACAATTTCACCATGTTCATCCTGCAGATCGATGTGCCTCACAGAGTGGAGTCTGACATTCGCAACAGCACCATGCAATACACCCTGGACTGAAGAGGCAGACAAATAGGAGAAATGTGTTAGACCCTCTTTTAAATTACATATTTCTCGAGGTAGGAATATCGCAAAAATATGATCAATGGCTAATTTGAGAGAAGACAACTTCCCGCGTTATGACATTGGCCAGTATTGAAATCTGACATGTATGAATCTAAAAGTCATATTCCTATTAACTTCCAGTGTAATGAGAGAGACTTTATCACAATGCTATATCATACCAGCAGAATTTCTGCCTGCTTGAACGGCAAAAGCTCAGATACACATGAAATGACCCAGGGAATAGATAGAACATCGCTCAGAGATGCACAAATACAATATAACATTCAAAATAGGTCAATCTTTACTTTAAAGATGCATTATAAAGGTTTTGTATAATTTAAGCCAGTAGCTTTGAAAGTAGCACTCACGATCCAAAACGGGTCCCCGAATATTGTGCACAATTGTGTACAACGTCATCAATTTTGTGTTATATGTTACATCCTGCAACAACAACAAATCCTGCAATTCCAATTCTTACAATGTTACAAATTTGTACGCGTTTAAGATCCTGTTCAAACGCTTTAATTGTGACAATTAGAAAGCCTTTGTTTACTTCACGTGGACTACCCAGTCTCTGTTTAGTATACTCTCAATGTGTATAATGGTCTTTGCTTTCATTGGTTAAGTAGGCACATACATCAGCAATGGGGCTATTTGAAGCATCTTTGTTTCTTTTCATGTATATTTTCTAGATGGGTCCATGTGGTTTGTGCGCTCTACGTCCCTGGAGTAGCGTTTGGGGACATTGATAAACTACGACCAGTGACTCTCACAGAGATGAACTACTCCAAGTATGGGGCCAAGGCAAGTACAAAGGAAATGTTTTTAAATGTTTTATAGAATAAAGATGATGGTGATGGCGATCTAAATATTTATGTTAAACAGTGTAAATTGTGTGAAACAAAATCAATCCGTGTTACTTCAAACATGCTTTATCAGAGTGGAAGTCTGAGGAAGGTGTTTTAGATTTTTGGATTCCCATTGTCTGTTGATGAATAAGTCCGGTTTATGAGGAGCAGCACATTAAGACAGTAATAAAGTGACTTGTGTGGTTGGTTACCGTCCAACACTTTACATCCAACTAAACACGGTGATCCATCAGACTACAGTCACTCTGACATTCATTCTAGCTGAAACCCTTTTGAGGGTCACTAAGCCCATAGAATACATTTTTATTGAAGAGAATGACTTTTAGAAATATGATCCAGGGCGTTTTCACACTGAAAAGAAATTGCTGCTGGAAAATGTGTATTATCATAAAAATTTGAGAGGAGAATAGTTAAAGCATTTGCAAGTTTCTCCAAGTGGTCACCTTGTTCCTTTGGCAGAACTGAGCAAAGTCAATGTGGAAGTTTCTGAACCTCTAGGTTTTGCTTTGTCCCTGAGTGCAGTTTCTGAGATCTCCATTTTCTTTTGACCTTTTTTTTCATAAGTGGGGTTTCTGACCTATGTTTTTGCTTTCTCTTTTGTCTAGGAGTGCAGTTTCTGCGAGGACGCCCGGTTCTCCCGGACAGGCGTGTGTATCAGCTGTGATGCTGGCATGTGCCGATCCTACTTCCATGTGACCTGTGCTCAGAGGGAGGGGCTTCTCTCAGAGGCCGCTGCGGAGGAGGTGAGAGAAGACATGAATCATGTGACCCTGTGTATATATACAGTCAAAAGTTTGGACACACCTACTCGTTCCAGGATTTTTCTTGATTTTTACATCTTTTTTTTCTTTTTTTGTGAAGTCATCAAAACTATGAAATAACACGTATGGAATCATGTAGTAACCAAAAAAGTGTTAAACAAATCAAAATATATTTTATATTTGAGATTCTTCAAATTAGCCACCCTTTGACAGCTTTGCACAGCTCATTCACAGTCCCTGAAATGCATTTGAACAACATAGAGGGGTGGGGGGGTTAGTGCAGGATTCAGGTCACTCCCTGCGATAAGAAGACAGTAACGTAATCATTTTACAGTAAGATCCTCTGATCCCAAACGACTAGTCCTTTAAACAGTCTCTAAAACTGGCCCTGGCTCCTTCATTAACCAACCTCCTGCTATAGGCAGAGTCTTATATTAACAATGTAATAAAACGGAAGGCTGTATAATAATGACACTCTAAGGATCTGGTTATAGCTAGTATTCAGGATCCGTCTGCAGTGCAGCTGATGTATGCACCTCGCGTCACTTATTTCTGCGGCACAAAGGCGGCCGGCGTACTGATAAACTCGGCCCAGAAAGTGCCTCCTCACCGCTATCCACTTAATCCATTGAGCTGTGGCAAAGGGCCCCTATCAACAGGTGAAGCCTCTGATAACATCTGCCGAAACACCTTAAGTCTAAACGATTCTAGGGGAGCCAGGGGCTGCCTGCCTGTCTGGGGGAAAAAACGGTTGAGTTTTGTAGTGTTTTTTTTCTTTCTCCCTGACTGAGGAGGGAGAGGGAGAGGGAGAAAGAAAAGGTCGTAGGACCTTGTAGGTGAGCAGTATGGTTGTTGTTGATATGGGAAATAATTAAGAAGTAGAGGCTTTCATTGTTCTTCACTGTTTTCTTACCTGGAATTTGGAAGACCATTTCTGAGAAAAATCACCATTGCTATACTCCGTTCTAGGAGTAAGATGCACTCTACTTCAGCATTGAGCACAGTTCATCACTCTATGAGAGCACTAAATGGATGTTATGTTTATCTCGCATAACAATGAAACAATTATTATTTTGAATTACATACAGTCCATTCGGAAAGTATTCAGACCCCTTCTCTTTTTCAACATTTTGTTACGTTACAGCCTTATTCTAAAAATGATAAAATAAAAAACGAATCAATCTACACACAATACCCCATAATGACAAAGCGAAAACCGGTTTTTAGAAATGTTTGCAAATTTATTAAAAATTAAAAACAGAAATACCTTATTTACATAAGTATTCAGACCCTTTGCTATGAGACTCGAAAATGAGCTGAGGCGGATCCTGTTTCCATTCATCATCCTTGAGGTTTCTACAACTTGATTGGAGTCCACCTGTGGTAAATTCAAATGATTGGACATGGGAAGATCACACACCTGTGTATATATAAGGTCCCACAGTTGACAGTGCATGTCAGAGCAAAAACCAAGCCATGAGGTCGAAGCAATTGTACGTAGAGCTCTGAGACAGCATTGTGTCGAGACACAGATCTGGGGAAGGGTACCAAAAAATGTCTGCAGCATTGAATGTCTGCAGCAGTTGTCTCCATCATTTTTAAATGGAAAAACGTTTGGAACAACCAAGACTCTTCCTAGAGCTGGCCGCCCGGAGAAGGGCCTTGGTCAGGGAGGTGACTTAGAACCCAATGGTCACTCGGAGTTCCAGAGTTCAACAAGTTTCTCTGGTCTGATGAAACCAAGATTGAACTCTTTGGTCTGAATGCCAAACGTCACGTCTGGAGGAAAACTGGCACCATCCCTACGGTGAAGCATGGTGGTGGCAGCATTATGCTGTGGGGATGTTTTTCAGCGGCAGAGACTGGGAAACTTTTTAGGATCGGGGACAGATGAACAGAGTAAAGTACAGAGCTCTTGATGAAAACCTGCTCCAGAGCGCTCAGGACCTCAGACTGGGACGAAGGTTCACCTTCCAACAGGACAACGACCCTAAGCACAGAGCCAAGACAACGCAGGAGTGGCTTCGGGACAAGTCTCTGAATGTCCTTGAGTGGCCCAGCCGGAGCCCGGACTTGAAACCGATCCAACATCTCTGGAGAGACCTGAAAATAGCTGTTCAGTGACGCTCCCCATCTGACCTGACAGAGCTTGAGAGGATCTGCAGAGAAGAATGGGAGAAACTCCCCAAATACAGGTGTGCCAAGCTTGTAGTGTCATACCCAAGAAGACCACTGCCAAAGGTTCTTCAACAAAGTACTGAGTAAAGGGTCTGAATACTTATGTATTTGTGATATTTCCGTAAAAAAAAGGTTTATACATTTGCAATTTTTTGGGGGTCATTATGAGGTATTATGTGTAGATTGATGAAAAACAATTTAATACATTTTAGAATAAGGCTGTAACTTAACAAAATGTGTAAAAAGTCAAGTGGTCTGAATACTTTCACGAATGCACTGTAAGTGACTATTTTACACAGGAAAACAGATCTCTTGACTTAAGAGTGCTGAAAAACATGCCATACACAGTGCACAAGAAGCTAATATTCACGTGGTCGATCAGATTTTGAACACGTGTGTGTGCGCGTCCGTTTCCCCAGGACATAGCCGATCCCTTCTTTGCGTACTGTAAGCAGCATGCGGACCGATATGACAGGAAGTGGAAGAGGAAGAACTACCTGGCGCTCCAGTCCTACTGCAAGGCGTCTCTACAGGACAAAGAGAAGCAGCTGGCCCCTGAGGCACAGGTGAGAGGTCAAGACTGGCTCAGACTCACACTGGCTTGCCGCTGTTAGGACTGCAGAATGTTGTCTTTGAACATGAATAGAAATGCTTGTCAGCGTTTGCGCCATAGTTAATTGTTCTATATGCAAGATTCAGTCTTCGACTGATGTACTTTTTTATTTTAACAAGTGAACACTGCAGAAGCAACCTGGGGAGGTTGTAAGTTGTAATACCTGCATCCCAAATGGGATCCTATTCCCTATATAATGCACTACTTTTGACCAGGGCCCATATATAGGATAGGGTGCCATTTGGGACACAGCCAAACTGTCATTAGATAATGAAGTGTGTGTTTCTTTGTGTTGTGTTGAACCCCTGGCAGGCCCGTATCACCACCCGGCTGCAGCAGTACCGGGCCAGGGCAGAGCTGTCCCGTAACACGCGGCCCCAGGCCTGGGTCCCCCGGGAGAAGCTTCCACGACCCCTGACCTCCAGCGCCTCCGCCATCAGGAAACTCATGAGGAAGGCCGAGCTCATGGGCATCAGGTAGGAGTTAATGTCTGTAGGGAAAATACAGTGTTCAGGCAACCAAGAATTGAGGTGCAGCCCAAATGTAGAATTCACACTCCATAATTTTTAAATAAAATCCAATATAAAGATTTTTTTTAACTGGATGCGCGAGAGCTGCAACTTTTTCCCATTGTTAGGGAGGGGCTTTGAGGTTAGAGAGGTGGACTAGGAAGTAGAGGGTTGTCGGTTCAAATCCATTTTTTCTTCTTCAGCACGGACATCTTCCCTGTAGACACGTCAGACATCAGCGCAAGTGTGGACGGACGCAGGAAACACAAGCAGCCCGCCCTCACTGCGGACTTCGTCAACTATTACCTGGGTGAGTAGGGAAACAAAAACCAGCTGACTGATGGCTACATAGACTTACATTACCAACTTAATACACTATTCTAGTCAATGTTGTTACTAAAGACAGATGCTTCCAGAATAAAGACAGATGTGCCAGAGTTCTATAGGCTCTCAGCATGTAGCCTTGGATAAAAACCCCCAACTGAATGATGATGCCATTGCCAGATATGTGTTTGCTCAACCGTTTTTGTGTGTGTGTGTTTGCGAGTGTGCGTATACATGTGCGCTCACACGTGTGTAACCTTGAACAACATCCCCCACCACCCAGCTATTGTCCATCAGAACAACATCCCCCACCCCCCAGCTATCGCCCATCAGAACAACA
>QNTS01001165.1:468560-486077 GCA_003317085.1 Hucho hucho
TGGTAAATCTTTCCATCAGAGTGGGTAAATTCCCACACATTTGGAAACAAGCCATCATTACACCAATTTTCAAGGCTGGCGCAAAGGACCAAGCAAGCAACTATAGGCCAATCTCAATACTGCCTGCTCTATCCAAAATTTTAGAGAAGATTATTATAGAACAGCTAGTAGAGCATCTTGAGGGTAACAAACTTATCAATTCTAAACAGTTTGGATTCAGAGCAGGGTACTCTACAGAAATGGCTAACTGCTACCTTACCGAGAACATTAAGAGTAGGCTGGACAAGGGTAATGTTGTGGGAGCTGTGTTTATAGACCTAAAAAAGGCCTTTGACACCGTGAACCACAATATACTCTTGAATAAACTTACCATCTTTAACTTCTCTGAACATGCTATTGGCTGGTTTGCATCATATCTGGAGCATAGAGAGCAACGTGTTAAAATAAACACTGAACTCTCAACACCACTACAATCCACAATGGGCATCCCACAGGGCTCCATTTTGGGGCCTCTGCTTTTTAGTTTATATATAAACGATTTACCAACATGCTTTCAGTCAGCCAACTGTCAAATGTACGCTGACGACACAGTAATTTATGCATCAGCTAGGACACCAATTGTGGTAGCAGAGACCCTGACCAAGGAAATGGAGGGTATATCCCAGTGGCTTAAAGACAACCATCTGACGCTTAACGTAAAAAAAACTGTATCTATGTGCTTCTCTATCAGAGGGAAAGCTAAGTGTACTATCAAAATAGATCAAGAAGCCATAGAGGAAGTTGAGGAATTTAAATTCCTAGGTATTATTCTGGATTCCCAACTCAAATTCAATAAACACATTAACAAACTCTGTAAGACTGTCCGGACAAACCTGAACTGTTTCAGAATGATAAGGTATCATATACCTGTCAAGCCAGCTTTACTGTTTTTTCATGCCATGATACTCTCTCACTTATCTTATTGTGTTACTGTATGGGGCCAAGCCTCCCAGACAACAGTCAAACCCATTATATCATTATACAAACGGGCACTGAAAATAATGGATCAGAAACCAATCATGTGGCACCACTGTTTGATTGTACAGAAATACAACCTTTTAAATTTTGATAGCTTTATTAAGTTCTCTTTTCTCAAATTGACTTTTAAATGTGCAAATAATCTAGCTCCAGCCGTACTCTGTCCTTTTGTGACAAAAATAAACACAAGGAGAGTGGCCACTAGGAGAGCAGTGGGTGGCAACTGCATAGCAGAGGGGCGCAAAACCACTTTCGGCCAGTCATGTTTTTCAGTGATAGGGACCCATTTTTGGAATGATTTACCAACCGAAATAAAAACACAAACCGAACTGAAAACATTTAATAGAAAGGTCAAATACTGGCTGAAAGAAAACCAAATATGTGGCCACTGAGTCAGTTTTGTTGTTATGTATTGTCTGTACTGGATGCCTGGTTGTTGCGCATGCTGCCAAGGATCACCCCACATGTGGGGTCTGGGTATGGGAGATAGTCATGTAGCGGCCCAGGCCCTCACTATTGGGGTTGGGTATAGGTGAGCAGGTGTGAGAGGCTGGGTGCTTGGGGCTTGTGTTGTTACGTGATGTGCTGTTTTGTGTAATGTGGTCTCGACTGTGAAATGTTGATGTTTGTATACAATGTATTTGCTGCATGATTGTGTAATTCACACTATGTGGTCCTTTTAAAAATTATATATCTGGATTACCTGTTTAGAAAGGCCTGACCAGGGACTGGGGTTGCAAATTAGCCTATTGGCTAGAAACCTTTTATGCAACACATCTACACATATTATTATGGCTGACTGTGATAATTATGTATGTAATAATGTGCGCTGCATTGTCCCTGACAAATAAACGAATAAATAAAAAAATAAAGACTAGAGGGTAACTGACAGTAATTCTCAGATGTATTTTCATAATAAGCCTACTTTTACGCTACAATGCCTGCTGATACTATAGCGTCACAAAAGGCACCCTATTCCCTATTTAGTGCACTTTTTTTTATCATGGTCTATATGGCTATGGCCAAATGTAGTGAACTATAAAGGGAATAGGGAGCCATTTTTCATGTACACACAGTCTAAATGTGGCTAACAATGACTAATTAAGTTCTCATATTGTCCTCTTCACAATCCTCTCCTCGTTACCTTTGCAGAGGACCTTAAAATGATACACACACACACAACGCACACACCCTCACACACACACACACACTCACACTCTCACTCATGCTAATCATCAACAATGAATTATGCATAACAACGTTTAATGAGGCAGGCTGTCTACATGGTGTGTGTGTGTGTGTGTGTGTGTGTGTGTGTGTGTGTGTGTGTGTGTGTGTGTGTGTGTGTGTTCTCACAATGAAAACTGAAAATAGCATCAAGTTGTTACTTCCGCTGCAGTGCCTGATGGACTCAGATAGTACCCCAGTTTGCACTGACATTCATTGTCAGACAGAATCGTAAGGTTCATACTAACTAAAAACTGTCACCTGTGATAAAGTGAAGGATTCTCTATGGTAGATGGCATTCAAAGGTTTAAGAGTAGTGGCTGCTGCATTCTGGTAAATGGTGTCACCATAGTCAAGAACTGTCAGGGAAGTTGACTGTACAATCTGCTTCCTGCTGTTGTAGGGAGAGGAAAGATATATTTCTAAAAACCAAGCCCACTTGAAATCTTAGCTTTTTAACTAGCTCATCGGGATGTTTTTTAAACGTTAAATCCTTGTCAATCCAAAAGCCCAGATATTTATAGGCAGCAACCCAATCGATGGGAGAACCATCCAATGAATTAATATGTAGTTCATCTGAAAACATTCTGGTGAGAATTAGAGAACAACATATATTTAGTCTTGCCCACATTATGTACAAGTTTTAAACCAACCAGGGCTTTAAGATTACAGCTCTAACAACTCCTGTTTTACAGTTGGGGCAATGTCATACATAACTGTATCGTCTGCATACAGATGAATATTACACGTTTTAACAGATAGATCTATATTATTTACAGTTGAAGTCGTACGTTTACATACACTTAGGTTGGAGTCATGAAAACTTGTTTTTCAATCACTCCACAAATGTCTTGTTAACAAACGATAGTTTTGGCAAGTCGGTTAGGACATTACTTTGTGCATGACACAAGTAATTTTTCCAACAATTGTTTACAGACAGATTATTTCACTTACAATTCACTGTATCACAATTCCAGTTGGTCAGAAGTTTACATACACTAAGTTGACTGTGTCTTTAAACAGCTTGGAAAATTTCATAAACTGATGTCATGTCTTTAGAAGATTCTGATAGGCAAATTGACAATGTTTCAGTCAGTTGGAGGTTTACCTGTGGATGTATTTCAAGGCCTACCTTCAAACTCAGTGCCTTTTTGCCTTACGTCATGGGAAAATCTAAAGAAATCAGCCAAGACCTCAGAAAAAAAATTGTAGACCTCCACAAGTCTGGTTCATCCTTTGGAGCAATTTCCAAATGCCTGAAGGTACCACGTTCATCTGTACAAACAATAGTACGCCAGTATAAACACCATGGGACCACGCAGCCGTCATACCACTGAGGAAGGAGACGCGTTCTGTCTCCTAGAGATGAACATACTTTGCTGCGAAAAGTGCAAATCAATCCCAGAACAACAGCAAAGGACCTTGTGAAGATGCTGGAGGACACAGGTACAAAAGTATCTATATCCACAGTAAAACAAGTCCTACATCGACATAACCTGAAAGGCCACTCAGCAAGGAAGAAGCCACTGTTCCAAAACCGCCATAAAAAAGCCAGACTACGGTTTGCAACTGCACATGGGGACAACATTTTTACTTTTTGGAGAAATGTCCTCTGGTCTGATGAAACAAAAATAGAACTGTTTGGCCATAATGACCATCATTATGTTTGGAGGAAAAAAGGGGAGGCTTGCAAGCCAAAGAACAATATCCCAACCGTGAAGCACGGGGGTGGCAGCATCATATTCTGGGGGTGCTTTGCTGCAGGAGGGACTGCTGCACTTCACATAATAGATGGCATCATGAGGGAGGAAAATTATGTGGATATATTGAAGCAACATCTCAAAACATCAGTCAGGAAGTTAAAGCTTGGTCGCAAAATGGGTCTTCCAAATGGACATTGACCCCAAGCATACTTCCAAAGTTGTGGCAAAATGGCTTAAGGACAACAAAGTCAAGGTATTGGAGTGGCCAGCACAATGCCCTGACCTCAATCCCATAGAAAATGTGTGGGCAGAACTGAAAAAGCGTGTGTGAGCAAGGAGGCCTACAAACCTGACTCAGTTACACCCGCTCTGTCAGGAGGAATGGGCCAAAATTCACCCAACTTATTGTGGGAAGCTAGTGAAAGGCTACACGAAACGTTTGACCCAAGTTAAACAATTTAAAGGCAATGCTACCAAATACTAATTGAGTGTATGTAAACTTCTGACCCACTGGAATGTGATGAATGAAACAAAAGCTGAAATAAGTAATTCTCTCTACTATTATTCTGACATTTCACATTCTTAAAATAAAGTGGTGATCCTAACTGACCTAAGACATGGCATTTTTACTGGGATTAAATGTCAGGAATTGTGAAAAACTGAGTTAAAATGTTTTTGGCTAAGGTGTATGTAAACTTCTGCCTTCAACTGTATATAAATAGTAAAGACAACAGGTCCCAATACCGACCCCAGTGGTACACCTTTCGTAATATCCAGGAACCTAGACTTGACACCATCAGAAATCACACATTTTGTCCTGTCAGACAGATCATTCTCAAACCACCTTCAAGAAGCCTGATCCAGGCCTATTTCAGTCAACCTTTGAATGAGGGTGTCATGGTCAGCAGTGCCAAAGGCCTTGGAAAGTTCTAGAAATAAGGCAGCACAAATATTTTTATTATCTGAGCAATTTAACACTTCATCTAGAACAAATGTAGCAGCTGAAATGGTGCTGTGTCCAGATCTAAAACCAGATTGGTAAACATTAAGAATAGAGTGAGAAGTTAAAAAGGTTTGTAGGAAATCTATTTAGCGATGATCAAACTGGGTTTATTAACGGTCGTTTAGACAATATTAGGCGTCTATTCCATATCATAAATGAGTCTGAAAATTACCCAGTTCCTTTTTAGTTTGGATGCAGAAAAAGCCTTTGATAGGCTAGAATGGAACTATTTATGGTGTGATTTGGAGGCCTTTGGTTTTGGTAAAGGATTTATCTCCATGTTACAAACTTTTGTTTTCTGCATCCCAAGCAGTTGTGCAGATGGGAAACATTCTATCCAAGACTTTCTGTTTACAACATTCCACAAAACAAGGATGTCCATTATCACCAATGCTTTTTGCCACTGTCTTTGGAGCCCTTTGCTCAAGCGATGAGAATGAACCCACTTATTTCACCCTTCAATAATAAAGGTACTCAGCATAAAGTGTCACTCTATGCCGATGACACCTTATTCTATTTCTCAGACATCTCAATTTCCCCTCCACAGATTCTGAAATTATTTACTATTTTTGGTTCATTCTCTGGATATAAAATAAACTGGTAAAAATCTTTACTGGTGCCCTTTAATAGCCCTGCGGAATTGCTTACTTTACCTGCTGCACCTCCATTGCAGTGGCATGAGGCAGACTTTATTTATTTGCATACCCACCAAATTTCCCAAGTTTGCAGAAGGAACTATGTCAAACTTAAAGAGGAGATCACCTCTGATTTGCAGAGATGGTCCTCTCTTAAAATCTCATTACAAGGTAGGATTGCAATTGTAAAAATGAACGTACTCAGTCGACTACATTTTATTTTCTCCATACTGCCTATACCTCCTCCACCAAAATACTGAGGAATTAAAGTCAATAACATCAAAGTTCATTTTGAATAATAATACACAGTTAAAGGGAACAGGAGGTTTGTCTCCTCCAGATTACAAATTATATTACTGGTCTTCCAAATAAAATCCTTGAGAGTCATTGGTCAGACGATTCTAATGTAGCTTCTTAGAATCAAATCAAAATCAAATGAAATGTTCAAATAAAATTGTATTTGTCACATACACATGGTTAGCAGATGTTAATGCGAGTGTAGCGAAATGCTTGTGCTTCTAATTCCGACCATGCAGTAGTATCTAACAAGTAATCTAACAATTTCACAACAACTACCTTATACACAAATGTGTAAAGGAATGAATACTAGTATGTACACATAAATATATGGATGAACGATGTCCGAACGGCATACGCAAGATGCAGTAGATGGTATAGAGTACAGTATATACATATGAGATGAGTAATGTAGGATTTGTAAACATTATATAAAGCATTGTTTAAAGTGGCTAGTGATACGTTTGTTACATTCAATTTTAAATTATTTAAAGTGGCTAGAGATTTGAGTCAGTATGTTGGCAGCAGCCACTCAATGTTAGTGATGGCTGTTTATTAACAGTCTGATGGCCTTGAGATAGAAGCTGTTTTTCAGTCTCTCGGCCCCAGCTTCTGGATGATAACGGGGTGAACAGGCAGTGGCTCAGGTGGTTGTTGTCCTTTATGATCTTTTTGGCCTTCCTGTGACATTGGGTGGTGTAGGTGTCCTGGAGAGCAGGTAGTTTACCCCCGGTGATGCGTTGTGCAGTCCTCACTACCCTCTGGAGAGCCTTACGGTTGTGGGCGGAGCAGTTGCCTTACCAGGCGGTGATACAGCCCAACAGGATGCTCTCGATTGTGCATCTGTAGAAGAGTGTTTTTGGTGACAAGCCGAATTTCTTCAGCCTCCTGAGGTTGAAGAGGTGCTGTTGTGCCTTCTTCACCACGCTGTCTGTGTGGGTGGACCATTTCAGTTTGTCCGTGATGTGTACGCCGAGGAACTTAAAAATTTCCACCTTCTCCACTACTGTCCCGTCGATGTGGATAGGGGGGTGCTCCCTCTGCTGTTTCCTGAAGTCCACGATCATCTCCTTTGTTTTGTTGACGTTGAGTGAGAGGTTATTTTCCTGACACCACACTCCGAGGGCCCTCACCTCCTCCCTGTAGGCCGTCTCGTTGTTGTTGGTAATCAAGCCTACCACTGTAGTGTTGTCTGCAAACTTGATGATTGAGTTGGAGGTGTGCTTGGCCATGCAGTCATGGGTGAACAGGGAGTACAGGAGAGGACTGAAAACACACCCTTGTGGGGCCCCAGTGTAGAGGATCAGTGGGGTGGAGATGTTTTTTCCTACCCTCACCATCTGGGGGCAGCTCGTCAGGAAGCATAGACGAAGTACTTGTTACACCGCATACTTACAGGTAAAAACATTATTAAATTAAATTATTTCCACCTCACTACAAGTATGGTACTATGCTGAGAGACATATAGGCAACACTAAGACGTTCTGTGAATCTTCTCCTAATAGCATAACCATAACCTGCTGACAAACAATAAGCCATTGTGGGCGGATAAGGGTGTGCATACCTTGCAAAACATGTATAATGATAAGGGGCTAATGCCTTTCCAGGACTTCAAACAAATGTATTCACTTCCAGGCTTTTCTTGATTCCTTTACCAAAAGTTAAGATCTTTGTTAAAAGCTTTTGCCCTGTTAACATCCCACATAATGCTTACATGGATAGACCCGTCATTGACTTCTAAAATGCACTCTGCCACTTATGATTGCCTGTTGTCTGTTAAATGGGGCGGCAGGTAGCCTTTTGGTAAGAGCGTTGAACTAGTAACCGAAAGGTTGCAAGATCGAATCCCTGAGTTGACAAGATAAAAATATTTCGTTCTGCCCCTGAACAAGGCAGTTAACCCATTGTTCCTAGGCTGTCATTGTAAATAAGAATTTGTTCTTAACTGACTTGCCTAGTTAAATAAAAAATACAAAATAATGCTCTACATTGGGTGTCACTCTGGTAAGGAACAGTGAAAAGCAGAGATTGGGACACTATCTACCATTTGGGGAAATGTTTTTGTTACCTCTAATAACCCAGCACACCAGCTTATACGTCATAAGCTGATACATAGAAGTTATGCAACCCCATTTAGACGATTTAAGATGAAGCTGATTCCTACTTCAATTTCAAATTAAATTGTATTAGTCACATGCGCCGAATACAACAGGTGTAGACCTGCTGAAATGCTTACTTACAAGCCCCTAACCAACAATGAAGTTTAAAAAATACGAATAAGAATAAGTAACAAGTAGTTAACTACTTACGGAGTGATGGGGCGCTAGCTAAAGCACAACATTTGATTGTTTGAGGGTAGCACCTCTAATATTTATGCATTAGCATAAATCCATAACCCAACACGGGTCTCACAAAACGCATAAAATTGCTAATATAAAATCGCTTACCTTTGATGAACTTCTGCTGAGGGCTTCCCAAGTGTCCAACGAAGACAATCCATGCTTCTTTTGTTAGAAAAAGTAATTTATTATATCCATAAATCTCAGTTTGGTTGGCGCGTTATGATCATAAAATCCACAGTTGAGTCGCCCACTGAACCGTGAAGAGAACGCGATCACATTATACCTATACACTTGTCCAAGAACAATCAAACATCATTGATAATGTATCCTTAGGAACACTTTTATGTATATTTACTATAATATTTCAACCGGATTATAAACTGGATGATAGGAAAGGAAAAAAACCACAGCGCGCGCGAGCCTGTGAACGTGCATCCTCTTCTGTTTACATCCGATGACTAGTTTGAAATTCTTCTTCTATTACCATCCAGAGCAACCTAACATCACCAAACACTGTCTAGGGACTGTTGACATCCAGTGGAAGCAATAGATACTGCAATCTTACTCCCATATATGGTTATTTTCAATAGGGAGGGGTTCAAAATGAGGCAATGTGTCAAAAACACTTTTTCCAGGACAGAAATTCCTCGGGTTTTCGCCTGCTATATCAGTTCTGTTATACTCACAGACAATATTTTAACACTCTTAGAAACTTCAGAGTGTTTCATATCCAATAGTACTAATTATGGGCATATCCTAGTTTCTGGGCCTGAGTGGCAGGCCTTTTACTTTGGGCACACCAGACTCTCCAAAACCAACACCTCAGCTGCCGCTCCCTAAGAAGTTAAAGAGCAGCAGTAAAATAACAATAGCGAGACTATATACAGGGGGTACCGGTACAGAGTCAATTTAACTCCGGCATCGGTTAGTCGAGGTAATTGATGTGTGTGCTAGATGTGATAGATGCCGTATGAATGCTGCTGGAACACTAATGCACATGTTTTGGGAATGACGGCTGTAGTTGCGGATGAAATGTCTGTAAAAATGTGCAAACCCCAGGAAACGCTGTAGCTGCTCAGGTTGGAGGGCGCAGGCCACTGACTGCCAAATCCTTGGCGGGGTCCATACATAACTGTCCCTGTGCAATAATATAACCCAGGAAAGACACTGAGGCAGCATGTAGACAATTAGAGTGACAAAATGAACTCCAAGTGGTTACCTTTCCCGCGGTCCAGTCAATCTGTGGGTTGTGTAGCTTTAACCATGGTTGGCCAAGAACCAGGAGGGAGTAAGGACAGTCGATTATGTGGAAACTGATATTTTCCTGGTGGTTTCCAGAGAGACGCAGGATGACCGGGACGGTTCTCTCACAGACATGGGCGAGGACCTGTCCGTTGAGAGCATTGGCATCGAGGGTTGAATCGAGTGGAACAGTGTCCAGGCCCAACTGGGTAACGACACCACGGCCCAGGAAGCTTTCGTATCGATGAGAGCAGATAGAGGAAAAGCCTGGCTCTGCCACACAAGGTTGTCTACAAGCAGGCGTCTGGGGGAAGGTGTTTTGGCTCAACAGTATGTCCCCCACTACTGCTCAGCCCCCTCTTTTGCTGGATGCATGGAACAAGTGAAGACAAAGTGATCAACCTGGCCACAGTATAGGCAGCTCCTAGCGCCGATTCGCCGCTGCCTCTTCTCTGGAGAGAGACGGGCCCAGCCGAGCTGCATGGGTTCAGGATCAGGAAGAGCCTTTTATAAGGGATGCAGTCGGAGAAGGAGGACAAGGCGCTGAAACAGGTGTTATGGTGCATGCAACTCTACCTACTCCCTCCCTCCGACGCTCACGGAGACGGTTGTCGATGCAGATGGCAAGAGAGATGAGTTCATCGAGTCCATCAGGCTCATTCCTGGACACCAACTTGTCCTTGATGGTCTCAGTGAGCACCTTCTGGAATTCTCCCTGAAGGGCCTCTCTCAGAGGCGAGGGTGCGAAACTCACATGCCATCTCAGCAACACTATGGGGGCCTTGACGGAGGGTCAGGAGTTGTTTAGCGGCATCCTTACCGCAGACCGGGTGGTTGAAGGCTTTATTCATCTCCTCCGTGAAACTGGAGTAGACTGTCTCTCCCACACCGCCGTGGCCCAGGAAAGCGCTGCTCCTCGGAGGCAGGCAATCAGGAAGGAAATCTTGGCCCGTTCGCTAGGGGTAGGGCTGTTGCTCAAATACTAGTGAACATTGTACTAAAAAGGCTCTGCAAGCTCCGAGGTTGCCATCATAATGCTCGGGAGTTGGAACAAACGGCTCCCTGGGCAGAGAAGGACTTGGGACTGGTTGTGAGCTCTGGGCGAAGGTTCGGCCCTGTAGGTCAGACAGGCTCTGTGAAAACTCCTTGATGTACTCCAGAAGGCCTTTCAGGGCTTGGTCATGTTGGCCGGCGAGGGTTTGGTGGAGAGGATCTGAGTCTGCTGGGTTCATGTCTTTGTCCAGATCGTACTGTCACACGTAGTGGAACAGGGAAACCCAAGAGCAGACCCAGACAAGGAGACTGGGATGAAGTAACCAAGGTATTTATTGAAACACAAGGGGAAGATGGAGTGCAGGCCAGGGGAAGCTTGGGCAGGTTGCAGGAAACCAGATGCGGAGGCTGAGGCTGGAGCGAGAGGGGTTGGGACAGGGTAAGCAGGTCCGGAGGGGAATCCAAGGGAGAAATAGAGTGGGGAATCCAGTGCAGAGTAGCAGGATGAGGAGACATGGGACTGGAGACAGGGACCAGAGTCAGAGCGGGCAGAACTGTAGCGGAGAGGAAAACAGCGTCAGGCAAGGAAAACAGGCACAACAGGATAACAGGCTCTAAATAGTAACAAACGGCTAGAAACTTAGACTGACTGAGCAGAGGTTACAATCTGGCAGTGTGGAAGTGGCAGGACTGAGTATTTGTAGTGGTCTTGATTATGAAACAGGTTGCAGCTGGTGGGGATCTGCTCAGACTCCAGAACACCTGTCTCCGCCCACGCAATCACACATACACACGGAGAGAGTGGGAGAGAGCACTGGGGGAGTAGCGGCAGGTCAAGGAGACACAGGATGAGCAGCAGAGGGCGTGGCAGCAGCAGAAGGAACAAATCTTTTACCCTTAGAATTTTGCACGTCACATGTTTATCTGCAACAGTTAAACAGGGAAATAAAGCAATTAAGGGCCTGATCCGAGTCAGCGATAGTTAACACAACCCAACAGTCACTCAACCTCAGCGTAGACAAAAAATGGTGCTCATTAAAACCCCCAGAAGTATATACAGTATATGGAGATAGTTTAGTGACAAAGATAAGGGGTTAAATACATGTGAATAAAAATGTAAAAAATGGTTTCCTAGTCAATCTTTTAACTCTCAGATTCAGGACACTTCAGAACAAACTTCCTTGTGATCTGTTGTTCCATGTAGTACATCTGTTATTCACTGCTCTTGTATGGGCCAATTGCAGTAAGGCCAAATGTAATGTTTCATCAAATAATTTTTGTATATTTTTTGATACTTCAAAATCAAATAACTAAATGACCCTTGGTATGACCTTCTTAAAACAATTCAATATGTTTTCTTAGTAGAACCCCCCCCCTTATGCAGGCAACGGGACAATGGTCACTGAACTCACTGGCAAATATCCCATTAGCTGTAAACTACTTTATGAGGGGTATTTGTTAGAATAATATCTAAGAGAGTAGATTTGTCAGGGTGTTTAAAGTTGGGGGATTAGATTAGTTATCAGCTGAGGTAGATTTGTCTCAGTACAAATATATTTCAGCCTATCAGATACTGGCATCAACCAATCTACATTAAGATCCCCCCCAATATGAACAATTCGGAGTTAGCATAGTTAGACAGCAGAGCACACATGGAGGCAGAGCGTGGGAGGTATAAATTCCCACTAGCGTAAGATGGGCATTAGTACAAAAGCCCACATTTAGGACTAGACATTAAAATTGCTTAGTAGACAGAGGTAGTAGTAGATACAGAAACATTTAAGTTGCTCTTTACGTATATGGCGACACCCCCTCCAACTCTTTCAGATCTAAAAACATTATAACCAGTCAGAGACTGATGGACGGAGTGAGTGAGTGAGGGAGGGAGGGTTCTATTGAAAAGTGTATGAATTGGACCGTTGTCCTGTCCTGCTAAGCATTCTAAGGTACTTTTGCATGCCAGGGAAAATGTATGGAGTAAAAAGTACATTGTTGTCTTTAGGCCTCCACGTTGAAATTTGCCCTTTTAAACGTATGGACATCAGTCCTCACGTCACCGGGAACACAATGTTAATTTTGTTAGGTTGTAGTCATTCAACCATTCGCAACCAGAGCTCACGCTGAGGTTGGCTTAGTTCTGTAGTTGATATTAGCCCTTTTAAACGTATGGACAGCAGTCCTTACGTCATCGGGAACACCAGATTGACTTTCGTCAATGGGCTTTTGTAGTGGTGGAGAGAAGGGCGTGTTTCATAGTTCACAACCAATGTCTGTTCACTTGGGCGGGGCCACTGAGTGAGCAGAGTTTATGAAAACAATTCTCTCATTTAGAAGCTAAAATTACATTTCATCTTTTCACAAATAGTTTCATATTTAAACATTTAAATTGCACAACAATTCCATGTGAATCTGATAACTAGAATGTGTAGACTTTCCAAGATACAGTTTATGTCATCCTATCGTCAGTAATAATGTCTCAGACGACAACTGATCTGACATCATATTCTTTATGTACCAACGGATATTTTCGTTACCGAAATATGGTTCCGTTCCCAACCTTTTGATGTTACCAGACTCTCTCTATGTTAACAAAGGGCTTTCCAAGAGTCAAATCTGTAGAGTAGAGAGAGAAAAGGGGGAAGGTATTTATGGGGGTCATAAACCTCACCAACAGGGTAACGTCATGACATATGTCTCTAGTCAGTTTTTAATTACTTCGACTTTTCTGACCATCGAAGTTGTGATGACGCTGATGATAATTATGTTGACACCAATAACAAGATGTAAATTTCTCAAAGTTGGGGTGAAAGGAACAATAGTGTCAAAGTTTTTCAGCCAGCATAACAAAGGCAATACAGAGCTCTCTCTCTCTCTCTCTCTCTCTCTCTCTCTCTCTCTCTCTCTCTCTCGGAAGTGCCCCATCTGTTGTGCTGAATGTGCAGCCAATTTAAAGAATAAATATAACGTGTCAAGGGAAAGTTCTGCTGTCAAAGCAGCGCCTCTTTTCACTTCATTCTGTCCTCTATTTTCTCATCCATTTTCCCTGCGTCCCAAATTGCACCCTTTTCTCTATGTAGTGCATTACTTTTGACCAGGGCCTATAGGGTAGTGCACTACAAAGGGAATAGGGTGCCTTGTGGCAGTGAGAGCAGTGATGGACTGAACAGTTTGACTGATGATAGGGGTAAGTGGTTGAGATGCCCGGGTACAAGGGACTTAGTGCTGGTGGGGACGTGTGTGTGTCTGCGGGCATGCAGGCGTGTATATGTGTGTGTGTGTTATGAACAAGGGATAGGTAGGTGCTAAGTGGAGGAGAGAGGTCAAGGCCCACGAGAGGGAAGTAGTGGAACAACAGAAGAACAGGAGTGGGAAGTAGTGGAACAACCAAAGAACAGGAGAGAGGGAGGTAGTGGAACAACAGAAGAACAGTAGAGGGAGGTAGTGGAACAATAGAAGAACGGGAGAGGGAGGTAGTGGAACAACAGAAGAACGGGAGAGGGAAGTAGTGGAACAACAGAAGAACGGGAGAGGGAAGTAGTGGAACAACCGAAGAACAGGAGAGGGAAGTAGTGGAACAACAGAAGAACAGGAGAGGGAGGTAGTGGAACAACAGAACCATCCACTGAGCCCACAATGCAATGTGTCATTCAGGTTAAAAAGTGAAGATTTTCTGCTCTATCTACTCGTTGAACCACTTTAATCACAGTATTATTGGAATGGGAAACAAATGTTCACATTGCCAAAGCAATTAACAGTAAACATTACACTCACAAAAGTTCCAAAATAATAAACACATTTCAAATATCATATTATGTCTACATACTGTGTTGTAACAATGTGCAAATAGTTAAAGTACAAAAGGGAAAATAAATAAACATAAAAATAGGTTGTATTTACAATGGTGTTTGATAAATAGGTTTATCAAAATTGAATTTGTTTTTGAATTCTTCGTGGGTCTGTGTAATCTGAGGGAAATATGTGTCTCTAATATGGTCATACATTTGGCAGGAGGTTAGGAAGTGCAGCTCAGTTTCCACCTAATTTTGTGGGCAGTGTGCACATAGCCTGTCTTCTCTTGAGAGCCAGGTCTGCCTACGGCGGCCTTTTTCAATAGCAAGGCTGTGCTCACTGAGTCTGTACATAGTCAAAACTTAAAACTGTTATTTTGTTAATTTTTCCAATGTGTCAAGTAATTATCTTTTTGTTTTCTCATGATTTGGTTGCGTGTAATTGTGTTGCTGTCCTGGGGCTCTGTGGGGTCTGTTTGTGTTTGTGAACAGAGCCCCAGGACCAGCTTGTTTATAGGGAGCTCTTCTCCAGGTTCATCTCTCTGTAGGTGATGGCTTTGTTCTGGAAGGTATAGGTTGTTGTAGAATTTATAAATCTTCTTAAGGATCGGCGTCCCGTCAACGGGACAGTTGTAAATCATTCAGCGCGTTATGTCAAGACCGCCGATTTTAGAGTAACAACAAATGTTGGTACATAGAAGTGTCTTATATCGGCTGAAAGCTTAAATTCTTGTTAATATAACTGCACTGTCCAATTTACAGTAGCTATTACTGTGAAAAAATGCCATGCTATTGTTTGAGGAGAGCTCCTAACATCAAAACACTTTTTTCACCGCGATAGGTTTGTACTTACATTCTGAAATCTGATTTATCATCCAAAGGGTCCCAGAGACAACATCAAGTGTCGTTTTGTTAGATAAAATCCTTTTTTATATCCTAAAAAAGTCCATATTTTGTATTTCCACTCGTTCAATTAGCAAAGAATGGAATCTGTGAAAATCTCACCCTAAACAAATCACGTTTGTATCTATTCCTCAGAGATCCTAGAAGGTAACAAGACTTCACTATTTCATTAGGGGTGTAGTACATCCTATAGGACACCATATTTGGTCAGAGAGCGACGCCTTCATGGTGCGCCGATGATGCGGGCGGCCATCACTTGAACGACTGTATCTTTGTCAAATAAGCACCAATCGGGGTCAAACAAAGCTAGCTAGATAGCCAATGAGCTGGGCTTTACGGGAGTATCCGGAAACCATTGAATCTTTGAATTTTCTTCTACCAGATCTATTGTGATATATTCTCCTAAATTCAATTCACATTTCCACAAACTTCAAAGTGTTTCCTTTCAAATGGTATCATGAATATGCATACCTGAGCTACAGGCAGTTAGATTTGGGTATGTCATTTAGGCGAAAATTGAAAAAAAGGGGGCTATCCCTAATAATCCCTCTCTCTTCTTCTCTCCTCTCTCTCTCCTCTCCTCTCTCTCTCTCTGTCTCTGTCTCTGTCTCTGTTTTCACTGCGATAGGATTATGCACAACACAACAATCATGGCAACTGGTTTGATACAGTCACCTCTAAAGGTAAATCATGTACTTACATTCAGTAATCTTGATATGATTTGTCATCCTGAGGGTCCCAGAGATAAAACGTAGCATAGTTTTGTTTGGTAAAAATCTATTTTCATGTTCAAATGTAGGAACTGGGGTCTACAGTTTGAACCCCACTGCTGTCTCTGGCTCCACACCCACCCCACCCTGCCATCTAGATGTGTGAACATTTGTGAATAAGCTAATGATCCATCATGTATGACATACTTGGAAATGTATCAATTGACCAATTGACCAATTCAACAGATTTGGTCAAACTCCTGGCAGACTTGATACAAAATATTTTGTGCAGAATTGCAATGCTTCACTGGATCAATCTGAAACTTTGCATTCACACTCCTTCCATCTAGTAGCCAAAGTATAAATATTTCAAAGATGGAAAATACAAAAGCCTGTTTTTTCCTGTTTATATTATCTTTTACCAGATCTAATGTGTTATATTCTCCTACATTCCTTTCACATTTCCACAAACTTCAAAGTGTATCCTTTCCAAGCATATCATGAATATGCATATCCTTGCTTCAGGGCCTGAGCTACAGGCAGTTCGATTTGGGTATGTCATTTTAGGCGAAAATTGAAAAAAAAGAGTCTGATCCTTAAGAGGTTTTAAAAGGAATAGAAAGGAACAATATAAACTATTTTATTATATATATATATATATATATATATATATATATATATATATATATATATTATTATAAACCGGTTCAGATCTTCATTATGCTGGTCGGAACAGAATGAAGAAAATAGTTGTTCTGTTCATGATGAAGCGATCCAACCGCTGAATCCTTGTAACGTATGTCACACGTGCTTACTATTACTGTCCACATGAGAACATGAGGTGGCCTTTGAATATGATAGTGGTTTCTGCTGCCAGCCATTGAGATATGGAGCGGAGTGAAGTTTAGCTTGACCTCGTGTAAAACAGAGCTACTCAATCTGCAACATTAACATTGCCATCAGAGACACCCCACACACACAAATATAACCACACACACACACACATACACACTTCATACACACACACACACACACACACACACGTGCAGATACACACCTGGCATGTCACCACCTCTCATCACCCACCACTAAGGATAAAAGAGTTTTGAGGGGATCCAAATTGCTTTAGAAAGGAAAGCAAAGGATCCGTTTGTACCATGACCATGATTTGTGGGGCAGCAGGTAGCCTAGTGGTTAGAGCATTTTGTAACCGTAAAGGTTTCTAGATCTAATCCCCGGAGCTGACAAGGTAAAAATCTGTCCTTCTGCTGCTGAACAAGACAGTTAAGCCACTGTTCCCCGGTAGGCCGTCATTGTAAATAAGAATTTGTTCTTAACTGACTTGCCTAGTTAAATAAAAAATACAATTATCCTATAAAAGGCTTGGAGACACACACAGAGACACACACGGAGACACACACACTTCACTTTGGAAGGGAGAAAATGGTACAAACACATGAATGCTCATGTTGTCAAATGTCCCATCAAAGGACTTGTATAAGTATTTGGCCTATATGTCATAAAGTTATTATGTAATAACCATTTTAGCACTATATGACAGTTTCATCCATAAGACTATCAGATAATACTACCAGACACTATCATAATATATTATCAGATAATGCTACCAGACACTATGATAATATATTATCAGATA
>QNTS01001166.1:0-54330 GCA_003317085.1 Hucho hucho
GAGGAGAGAGACAGTAGACAGACAGTAGGAATGGAGAGGGGAGACAGAGTCCATGCTCCTACAGAGGAAGTGTAATGGCAGGGAGGTTAGGAGAGAGGCAAGTTAAGATTATTGGGGCATGAGATGGGTACAGAGTCTGTTCTAAGTCTTGGCTCGTTGGTGTCGATGCTGGACTTGGAGGTGTGTGTCTAGTCTAGTCTTACCTTCTCCACTGGCTCCCCTGGCTTTCGGCCCCCCTCGCGGCCTCTGAGGCTCTTGGTGGAGATAGAGGACTCGGAGGTCTGCATGATGAGCTGAGTGGCCAGAAACTGCTGCACGTGTTCTAGAACGTCCCTCTGCATCTCCAGGGCCATGTGGAACACATCGTGGTCAGAGCTGTTGTACATCACCGCGTTCTGGAACATCAGCATGATGTCACGCTGGAACTCCGCTGTCGTACGGATCTGACCCGCCTCGATACTCTTCTTGATGGCCGACAGATCCATGGGTCTGTGTGTGGATGCGTTAGGGAGGAGTGTGTGTGTGTTTTAGAGGGGAAGGTTAGTATGTACTTACATTGTTCATATAGATTTTATTTTCATATGTGCGTAACATATAATAGCAAACAAACAGTTTGCTCTTATAGCACTCTCACCTGTGTACAATGCTGTGGTAACCAGGGGCGATGTCATCAGACACAGACTGGAGGAACACACTGGCGTACCTGTCACAGGTAACAACAACAGATCAGGCAAACTCTATAGTGCCTTAGACATATTGGCTGTTATTGGCCACATGGTTAAGAGCTGACCTGTGATTGGCTGCTGCTCTCCACACCAGCATGATGGCTTTCTTCCAGATCTTCTGAGCCTGAACTGCCTCCTGATCCTCCCCACATATCGAGCTGAGAGAGAGATCGACAGACAGGAGGGTGAGTGAGTGGTAGAGGGCGAGAGAGGTCAAGGGAGAGAGAGGCAGGATTGTGATGATAGCGGTCTTGTGGGCTTTTGTGCACTTACTACAGAGAAACCACCCCTCATCTTGAGGATAGGTCAAAAAGCATTCTTAAGGGTGGAGTTGACTTGCTTTATTCAGGCTTGTGATGGCATGTTCAGATTAAGAGTTGCCATGGATACAAAGGACCAGGGTTGGACACTTACAACTGAGAAGAGGCAGGGCTGCTGGCTAGCGAATCAGCTGTGGTGTAGCGTTGGGAGGAGGGGCCATAGCCGTCCTCGCTCTCACTGGCTGCCGGTTCTACTTCTGATAGGTAGGGCCCCTCCCCCTCTCCACACTCCTCTTTCATCTCCACCTCTTCATCAGGATCCCCGTCGCTCCCTCCATCCTCATCCTTCACTTCCTACATAAAGATACACAAGGAGAGATTATTCAACTGCACCTGGTAGAGGTGTGTGTGTGTGAGAGTGTTACTGAAAAGAGGACAATTACCTTGGACTCTTTCCCCGATCCAGAGCTGTCTTCTGAGTCTAGGCAGGGTGTGTTTGGTTCTGGCTGGGTCCACTCCTCATTCTCAGTCTTCACAGCTGTGCTCAGGCTTCCTTCCACCGCGAGAACTCCCTCCTCTGTGACCTCACTTCCTGCCAGGCCGTCGTTAGCAGCAACGTCTGTCCCCACTGTTTCTAATCCGTCACAGTCCTTCTCCTCCATGGCTTCCCCCCTTCCACTCTCTGTCTCTGGCTCCAGGCCCCCAGGGTTAACTCCCGCCCCACCCTGTAGCCCCTGTGTGGGGTCAGACTGAACCGTGGGCCCAGGCTCTGAGGACTTCAAGTCATGGGCCTCCCAGGGGCCTGAGAGGGAGTGGCCGGCAGAAACAGCCTCCTCACAGAGAGAGAGAGCAGCCTCCACTGCTGCAGCATCTAAAGCCTCCACAGAGTCATCCACCTGAGAAATAGACAGACAGAGAGAAAGAGACACACACACACACAGAGGACTGTGATGAGTGCGCACAAACAAGACCTCTTACTACAGAGATATCTAGGTCAAAAGCTGCACCCCCCCACACACACACTATTTACCTTATCCTCTATGATGGCGATGATGCCTCCGACTGTTTCCAGGTCCAGCTCATCCCCCATGTAGGAAACAGCTACCAGGTCCTCCTCCACTAGCCCTGCCTCCTTCACTAGCTCCACCTCCTCACCCAGCTCTGCCTTCACCACCGCCTCTCCGACTGAACACACAGAGGAAAGTAGAGAGCGAGCGAGAGAGAGGCATGTGTCACCACCAATAGTACACTGGTCTCACTGGGAGTAGAAATCAGATGCATGTTCCTCTTTACATACAGTGGCAAGAAAAGGTATGTGAACCCTTTGGAATTACCTGGATTTCTGCATAAATTAGTCATAAAATTTTATCTGATCTTCATCTTAGTCACAACAATAGACAAACAGTGTGTTTAAACTAATAACACACAAATTATTGTATTTTTCTTGTCTATATTGAATACATCATTTAAACATTCACAGTGTAGGTTGGGGAAAAGTATGTGAACCCGTAGGCTAATGACTTCTCCAAAAACGAGTCCAATCAATGACACGAAATTGGAGATGTTGGTTAGAGCTGCCCTGCCCTATAAAAAACTTTGAATTTGAGTCAACCTGCCTAAATGACTACAGACCCGTAGCACTCACGTCCGTAGCCATGAAGTGGAAAGGCTGGTAATGGCTCACATCAACACCATTATCCCAGAAACACTAGACCCACTCCAATTTGCATACTACCTTAACAGATCCACAGATGATGCAATCTCTATTGTACTCCACACTGCCCTTTCCCACCTGGACAAAAGGAACACTTATGTGAGAATGCTATTAATTGATTACAGCTCAGTGTTCAACACCATGGTACCCTCAAAGCTCATCACTAAGCTAAGGATCCTGGGACTAAACATCTCCCTCTGCAACTGGATTCTGGACTTCCTGACAGGCTGCCCCCAGGTGGTGACATCTGCCACGCTGATCCTCAACACTGGAGCCCCCCAGGGGTGCGTGCTCAGTCCCCTCCTGTACTCCCTGTTCACCCACGACTGCATGGCCAGGCACGACTCCAACACCATCATTAAGTTTGCAGACGACACAACAGCGGTAGACCTGATCACCGACAACGACGTGACAGCCTATAGGGAGGTCAGAGACCTGGCCGGGTGGTGCCAGAATAACAACATATCCCTCAACGTAACCAAGACTAAGGAGATGATTGTAGACTACAGGAAAAGGAGGTCCGAGCACGCCCCCATTCTCATCGACGGGGCTGTAGTGGAGCAGGTTGAGAGCTTCAAGTTCCTTGGTGTTCCAAGTTCCTTCCTTCAAGTTCCAAGTTCCACATCACCAACAAACTAGAATGGTCCAAACACACCAAGACAGTCGTGAAGAGGGCACGACAAAGCCTATTCCCCTCAGGAAAGATTTGTCATGGGTCTGGAGATCCTCAAAAGGTTCTACAGCTGCAACATCGAGAGCATCCTGACTGGTTGCATCACTGCCTGGTACGGCAATTGCTCGGCCTCCGACGGCAAGGCACTACAGAGGGTAGTGCGTACGGCCCAGTACATCACTGGGGCTAAGCTGCCCCCCCCCACACTGCTGCTACTCTCTGTTTACCATATATGCATAGTCACTTTAACTATACATTCATGTACATACTACCTCAATTGGCCCGACCAACCAGTGCTCCCGCACATTGGCTAACCGGGCTATCTGCATTGTGTCCCGCCACCCACCAACCCCTCTTTTACGCTACTGCTACTCTGTTCATCATATATGCATAGTCACTTTAACCATATCTACATGTACATACTACCTCAATCAGCCTGACTAACCGGTGTCTGTATGTAGCTTCGCTACTTTTATAGCCTCGCTACTGTATATAGCCTCGCTACTGTTATTTTTCACGGTCTTTTTACTGGTGTTTTTATTTCTTTACTTACCTATTGTTCACCTAATACCTTTTTTGCACTATTGGTTAGAGCCTGTAAGTAAGCATTTCACTGTAAGGTCTACACCTGTTGTATTCGGCGCACGTGACAAACTTTGATTTGATTTTGCTATTCACAAGAAACAATGCCTGATGTGAACCATGCCTCGAACAAAAGAGATCTCAGAAGACCTATGATAAAAAATTGTTGACTTGCATAAAGCTGGAAAGGGTTACAAAAGTCTATAAATGGATAAAGCTCAGCACTGTTGTTACTCTCCCTAGGAGTGGCGGTCCTGCAAAGATGACTGCAAGAGCACAGCGCAGAATTCTCAATGAAGTTAAGAAGAATCCTAGAGTGTCAGCTAAATACTTACAGAAATCTCTGGAACATGCTAACATCTCTGTTACGTAAAACACTAAACAAGAATGGTGTTCATGGGAGGACACCAGGGAAGAAGCCACTGCTGCCCAAAAAAAACATTGCTGCACGTCTGAAGTTTGCAAAAGAGCACCTGGATGTTCCACAGCGCTACTGGCAAAATATTCTGTGGACATATTAAACTAACGTTGAGTTGTTTGGAAGGAACACAACACTATGTGGAGAAAAAAAGGACCAGCACACCAACATCAAAACCTCAACCCAAATGTGAAGTATGGTGGAGGGAGCATCATGGTTTGGGGCTGCTTTGCTGCCTCGGGCCTGGACAGCTTGCTATCATCGACGGAAAAATGAATTCCCAAGTTTATCAAGACATTTTTCAGGAGAATGTAAGGCTATCTGTCCGCCAACAGAAGTTGGGTGATGCAAAGGGACAACGACCCAAAACACAGAAGTAAATCAACAACAGAATGGCTTCAACAGAAGAAAATACGCCTTCTGGAGTGGCCCAGTCAGAGTCCTGACCTCAACCCAATTTAAAATGCTGTGGCATGACCTCGAGAGCAGTTCACACCAGACATCCTAAGAATATTGCTGAACTGAAACAGTTTGGTAAAGATGAATGGTCCAAAATTCCACCTGACCGTTGTGCAGGTCTGATCCGCAACTACAGAAAACGTTTGGTTGAGTTTATTGCTGCCAAAGGATGGTCAACCAGTTATTAAATCCAAGGGCTCACATACTTTTTCCACCCTGCACTGTGAATGTTTACATGGTGTGTACAATAAAGACATTAAAACGTATAATTGCTTGTGTGTTATTAGTTTAAGTCTATTGTTGTGACTTCGATGAAGATCAGATCAAATTTTATGACCAATTTATGCAGAAATCCAGGTAATTCCAAAGGGTTCACATACTTTTTCTTGCCACTGTAGATATTCCTTCCCTTTTCTATAGAGAGAGAGAGACAGATGGGTTTAGAGAGAAACACTGACAGACAGACAGTGTGAGAGAGAGAGAGAAACACTGACAGACAGACAGTGTGTGAGAGAGAGATAGCTGGGTTTAGAGAGAAACACTGACAGACAGACAGTGTGTGAGAGAGAGAGAAACACTGACAGACAGACAGTGTGTGAGAGAGAGAGAGAAACACTGACAGACAGACAGTGTGTGAGAGAGAGAGAAACACTGACAGACAGACAGTGTGTGAGAGAGAGAGAGAGAGAGAAACACTGACAGACAGACAGTGTGTGAGAGAGAGATAGCTGGGTTTAGAGAGAAACACTGACAGACAGACAGTGTGAGAGAGAGAGAGAGAAACACTGACAGACAGACAGAGTGTGTGAGAGAGAGAAAGACTGACAGACAGACCGTGTGAGAGAGGGAGAGAGAGAGAGAGAGAGAGAGAGAGCTGGGTTTAGAGAGAAACACTGACAGACAGTGTGGTAGAAAGAGAGAAACACGGACAGACAGTGGGGGAGAGAGAGAGAGCTAGGTTTAGAGAGAAACACTGACAGACAGTGTGGGAGAGAGGGAGGGGGGAAGATGAAGGACAGTTTTAAACTGTGTTGAGTGGGGGGCAATGTTTCCTGTTGGACACAACAAAGTACATCTAATAAAATGACACAGCCACACCATTTGCTTCTAAAAAACATTTAAAGCACAGAATCACACACCAGCACATATAGCACTCAACTAAAATGCCGTAGTTACCTGAGCTGGAAAACTCATAGCCTGCTGGGATAGCAAGGGTTGCAGTGGGAACTCCTCCATTAGCCAGTCCTGCAGCAGCAACATCCCCCTCCACCACCTGACCCAGAGATATTACATCAACAACACACAATATCCCGGATTCAACTGTTTTTACTGAGCGGCTTGGTACAGATGTAGGATCTTAATTTGACCTATATGGTCACAGCAATAGAATTCTGTAGCAACAGGATTTGAATGTTTAGTCCATAACGTTGCTTGATCTGTGGTTCGCCTATTAGCTGGCCAAAAGTAGGCTACATGAAAAGTGCAATACTGTTAAAGGGGAAATTTGCAGTTGAAACAATAACAAAGTTTGTTTCGGTAAAAAGCTGAGGAATGGGTCTGGAGAAATATAACCACTCTAAAATGCATAGACAGAGCTATGGATGCAAGGATTGACCATCCATTACGTCAAAAATATAGTTTTAACCATGTTTTGAGACTATACAGTGTTTGTTTACATTTGCTTTATTCACAAACATTGTAGTAAAACAAGCTTATACACTGCTCAAAAAAATAAAGGGAACACTAAAATAACACATCCTAGATCTGAATGAATGAAATAATCTTATTCAATACTTTTTTCTTTACATAGTTGAATGTGCTGACAACAAAATTACACAAAAATTATCAATGGAAATCAAATGTATCAACCCATGGAGGTCTGGATTTGGAGTCACACTCAAAATTAAAGTGGAAAACCACACTACAGGCTGATCCAACTTTGATGTAATGTCCTTAAAACAAGTCAAAATGAGGCTCAGTAGTGTGTGTGGCCTCCCCGTGCCTGTATGACCTCCCTACAACGCCTGGGCATGCTCCTGATGAGGTGGCGGATGGTCTCCTGAGGGATCTCCTCCCAGACCTGGACTAAAGCATCCGCCAACTCCTGGACAGTCTGTGGTNAGCATCAATGCCTTCCTCTTGCAGGAACTGCTGACACACTCCAGCCACATGAGGTCTAGCACTGTCTTGCATTAGGAGGAACCCAGGGCCAACCGCACCAGCATATGGTCTCACAAGGGGTCTGAGGATCTCATCTCGGTACCTAATGGCAGTCAGGCTACCTCTGGCAAGCACATGGAGGGCCGTGCGGCCCCCCAAAGAAATGCCACCCCACACCATGACTGACCCACCGCCAAACCGGTCATGCTGGAGGATGTTGCAGGCAGCAGAACGTTCTCCACGGCGTCTCCAGACTCTGTCACGTCTGTCACATGTGCTCAGTGTGAACCTGCTTTCATCTGTGAAGAGCACAGGGCGCCAATGGCGAATTTGCCAATCTTGGTGTTCTCTGGCAAATGCCAAACGTCCTGCACGGTGTTGGGCTATAAGCACAACCCCCACCTGAGGACGTCGGGCCCTCATACCACCCTCATGGAGTCTGTTTCTGACCGTTTGAGCAGACACATGCACATTTGTGGCCTGCTGGAGGTCATTTTGCAGGGCTCTGGCTAGAGTGAAAGCACCGCCAGCATTCAAAAGTGACCAAAACATCAGCCAGGAAGCATAGGAACTGAGAAGTGGTCTGTGGTCACCACCTGCAGAACCAGAGTCTTGCTAATTGCCTATAATTTACACCTGTTGTCTATTCCATTTGCACAACAGCATGTGAAATTTATTGTCAATCAGTGTTGCTTCCTAAGTGGACAGTTTGATTTCACAGAAGTGTGATTGACTTGGAGTTACATTGTGTTGTTTAAGTGTTCCCTTTATTTTTTTGAGCAGTGTATTTTGGGTTCTGGTGGGGTATGACAGTCGAACTAAGCTCATGAGGCATTTAGAAGTTATATTCTTAAAGAATCAATGGTATATATCATTCATTTATAAGTCCAAAAATGTATGTAGCAACTGCTGATTGCCGCTTTAATATAACCATGTGTTAGTGTGGGTTTTCAGTGAATTTATGTAAATCACGGAGCTCATCTGCATTTCCTGCGGCGCAGGAAAATTCTCAGCAACAAGAGAGTGATCAATTTGAGACAGGAATTTCCGACACCAGTAGCTTGTGAAGTCAAACTTAAATCTGGACCCTCTCCCTAAAACAGATGCACCCAATATAATCCAATATAACCGAAAATAATCCAATAATTTCATCCCTTATTACTGCAAATCACCCGTTTTTTGAATCCCTCTGTATTTCTCACCAGTCTGGGGCTAGCAGAGATCAGGCTTCCTTTCTTCAGCAGCTCTGAGAGGAGAGGGGAGGGAGGCGGCGTGGACTTCTGACTAAGGAGCCTCTTCTGTGGGGAGTCATCTATAAGAGACCCAAGGCCTCCCTCCTTAGGCAGCACCATTGGAGCATCCGACGATGGTAGAAACACAGCCACCTCCTGGGCCTACGTGTACAGATTGGGGGAGAAAAAAAACATTCCACTATATTCCTTCCAATACTGATATTTCGTGCACGCTGATGGAAGTGCAAGGCAGTGCTTGAATACAGAATACGCAAGTCACTTGTCATTTGCTACCAACACACATCAACAATTGTTGAAGACAAAAAGCTAAAGAAAAGAACAAAGCAGGCGTATGATGACCAGTACTTGTGTCCTTCCCTTACCACAGTGGTGCCAGAGGTCTCCTCTGCCTGGGACATGGCTGTGTCTGTTGGGGGTGTGGGGGTATCTGTCTGTGCCTCCATGCTCGTGGGACTGGCACCCAGAGGGGAGCGTACAGTGACACTGTGCACCCGCTTGGGCGTGTTCTTAACCGCTTGGCGAGCTGATATCAGAGAGAGTACGGGTTATTATCACTAGTAGTTCCTGAGCTTAATCATTGGTCCAATCAGTGGTGCCCAAACATTTGGATTATTATTAGGCCAAAGCTTACCCTGATAGGCTGTATCTGTGGCCTTCCTCTTAAGATCTGCCTCATCCTCATCTTGCTTCTTTTTCCTGCCAAACAAAACCATTTTAAAACACAATCTTCACTGCTAAATCTGGTATAGAAAGTACACTCTGAATCACAACGTGGTGTACACAACAAATAAACACAAAGACACTGGTGGACAGACAGACATGCAGACACAAACCAAGAGACAGACAGGTGGACAGACAGACAGACAGACCGGTTTCTTACTGTGATACGTCTGTCCACAGCTCCTCCAGCCGGGAGTCCAGATGTCCGGTCTGGATCAGATCCACCTCCTTCTTCAGCTTCCTGTCAGAGCAGGAAGTAGAGGTCACATTGTCATCTACAATGGCTTTGAACAGAGACATTGGCTATGCATTGAGAGCGATGGGTTTAATGTGTGAGAGTGGGAGTGTGTATGAGTGTGTGTAATGTGAGATAGATAACAAGAGAGAGAGAGAAAGACAGAGTGAGAGGTTGAACTGGTGTGTGAGCAAGAGTGCCCATGTGTATTGACCTGTATTTGTCCTGTGTGTCTCTCAGTAGTTTCTTCAGCTCCTCTATCCTCTCGGCAGTAAGTCTTCGAACAATCACATCCTCGATGGTCTCCACCACCTCACCCTTTTCCCCACGCTTACGCCTGAAACAGCAACGTACATTAGACACATGATTACACTCTGTGGGAACTGCTCTGATGACAGCTGGAATGCTGCCTACGCAACAGAATACTCCAATAAAGCGCATGTGTGTGTTTGTGTACTCACTTTGGAGCCTCTGTATTCTCCAGCAGCTCAGAGTACTGAGAGGCACAGTGCTGTGGGGTCAGAGACACAGACAGCAAGTTAGATACATTATATACACACACAATATATACACACACAAAAGTATGTGGACACCCCTTCAAATTAGTGGATTTGGCTATTTCAGCCACAACAGTTGCTGACAGGTGTATAAAATCGAGCACACAGCCATGCAACATCCATAGACAAACATTGGCAGTAGAATGGCCTTCCTGAAGAGCTCAGTAACTTTCAACGTGGCACCATCATTGGATGCCACCTTTCCAACAAGTCAGTTCTTCAAATATCTGCCCAGCTAGAGCTGCCCCGGTCAACTAAGTGCTGTAATTGTGAATTGGAAACGTCTAGGAGCAACAACAGCTCAGCCGCAAAGTGGTTTGACCACACTAGCTCACAGAATGGGACTGGCGAGTGCTGAAGCGCGTAGTGCGTAAAAATAGTCTATCCTCGGTTGCAACACTCACTACTGAGTTCCAAACTGCCTCTGGAAACAACGTCAGGACAATAACTGTTTGTCGGGAGCTTCATGAAATGGGTTTCCATGGCCGAGCAGCCGCACACAAGCCTAAGATCACCATGTGCAATGCCAAGCGTCGACTGGGGGTGGTGTAAAGCTCAGCAACATTAGACTCTGGAGAAGTGGATAAGCGTTCTCTGGAGTGATGAATCACGCTTCACCATTTGGCAGTCCAACGGACGAATCTGGGTTTGGTGGATACCAGGAGTACGCTACCTGCCGAATGCATAGTGCCAACTGTAAAGTTTGGTGGAGGAGGAATAACAGTCTGGGGCTGTTTTTCATGGTTTGGGCTAGGCCCCTTAGTTTCAGTGAAGGGAAATCTTAACGCTACAGCATAAAATGACATTCTAGACGATTCTGTTTTAGCATGACAATGCCCTTGTGCACAAAGCAAGGTCCATACAGAAATGGCTTGTCGAGATCAGTGTGGAAGAACTTGACTGGCCTGCACAGAGCACTGACCTCAACCATCTTACACCTTTGGGATGAATTGGAACGCCGACTGCGAGCCAGGCCTAATCGCCCAACATCAGCGCCCGACCTCACTAATGCTTGTGGCTGAATGGAAGAACGTCCCCACAGCAATGTTCCAACATCTAGTGGAAAGCCTTCCCAGAAGAGTGGAGGCTGTTATAGCAGCAAATGGGGGACCAACTCCATATTAATGCCCATGATTTTGGAATGAGATGTTCGACTAGCAGGTGTCCACATACTTTTGGTCATGTACTCATTATATATATATATATATATATATATATATACCTTGTTTATCATGACAGAGATTAATTGTTGTGTCACAGCGTCTGTCTCATACCTTCTGAGAAAACCAGTCTGGAGGGCGGCCTTGCTCTGAGAAAGGCTTGATGGCTCTGCTGACAGACACCCTGAAAGGCAGGAGGACAATCAAGTAGTGTACACAAATGACCATGTAGAAAAGTTTACTATGCACAGTAGAGAAAGAAAAACATGTAGATGCAGACAGTGACAGACTGGGGAAAAAGTTGGTAGTGTGTGTTTGTTTACCAGTTTTGGTCTCCGCTCCTCATAACAGAGGAGGCTAGGCATAGTTTCTCCCTCAATGACCACGGTTCCGTCGGGCCAACGGACAGCATTTTGTGTTCTACATAAAGACATAGATAAGGAAATTATGTTTGGAAGAGGTAGGTTAGCAATAGCCCATACACAGAAGCTAACTACATTTAGCTCCTATAGACGATAGTATCTTCTGGCCGGGGGAGTTTTGTTAAATATTTGTTACCTTTATTTAATTAGGCAAGTCAGTTAAGAACAAATTATTCTTTATGTTTCAGTGTTACTTGCCTCGAAGTGAGCATAGAAATAATTTAGCTCGTCTGGTAGGTTCGTGTCACTGGGCAGCTCGTGGCTGTGCTTCCCTCTGTAGTCTGTAATAGTTTGCCAGCCCTGCCACATTTAATGAGTGTCGGAGCTGCTTTGCCTGTTTTATGGTTAAATTGAGACTGTGTGTCACTGGCTTACAAATAATATCCCATAATGTCAAAGTGCAATTATGTTTTCAGAAATGTTTACAAATTAATAAAAAATGAAAAGCTGAAATGTCTTGGGTCAACAAGTATTCGACCCCTTTGTTATGGCAAGCCTAAAGTTCAGGAGTAATAATTTGCTTAACAAGTCACAAGTCACAAAAGGACTTACTCTGTGTGCAATAATAATGTTATAACATGATTTTTGAATGACTAACTCATCCTTAATTACACTTTGGTTGGTGTATCAATAAAGATGCAGACGTCCTTCCTAACGTAGTTGCAGGAGAGGAAGGAAACCGCTCAGCGGCCAATGGTGACGTTAGAGTTTAATGTCTGTGATAGGATAAAACGGAGGATGGACTAACAACATTGTAGTTAATCCACAATACTAACCTAAATGACAGAGTGAAAAGGAGGAAGCCTTTACAGAATAAAAATATTCCAAAACATGCATGCTGTTTGCAAAAAGGTACTAAAGTTAAACTGCAAAACATTTGGCAAAGAAATAAATGTTATGTCCTGAATACAAAGCGTAACGTTAGGGGCAAATAAAACACAACACGCCACTGTGTACCACTCTTCATATTTTCAAGCATTGTGGTATCTGCATTATGTTATGGGTATGCTTGTCATCGGCAAGGACTAGGAAGAATTTAAAAAAATATATATATAATAAATTGAATAGAGGTAAGCACAGGCAAAGTCATAGAGGAAAACATTTATTCAGTCTGCTTTCCAAGACCAAAAAAAATGCACCTTTCAGCAGGACAATAACCTAAAACACAAGGCCAAATATACACAGGAATTGCTTACCATGACAACATTGAATGTTCCTGAGTGGCCTAGTTACAATTAGACTTAAATCTGCTTAAAATCTATGGCAAGAGTTGAAAATGGCTGTGTTAGAGCCGATTTGGACATATTTGTATAAAAAGACAGAACATAGAGCTCCATGTTCGTTTGTGTAAATATATTAAATATGATGAAATATTGTATATGATGAAATATTAGGTATGTCCCTTGATGATTACCTGATTGAGATGTATTAATTTGTTATTAGTGTAACTTAGTTTTTGCCCCCCCCCCCTCTTGCCCATTCATTGTACTGTGGTAAGTGTGTTAGGATCAAGGCAGGAAGTTGGGCCTCCAGGGAGAGGGTCCTAGCTAGACGCGGGAGCGGTATAGTTTTTTTTAACCATACAGACAAGTCATATTATGTATTTCCCATGAAGAATAAACCTTTTTGTTGCACCATATTACTGGATCTCATTGAATGTTTTGGCCGTTTGGAAACCTTGAGTGTGGACTGTATGCGTACGAAACAACCCCGCTTCAGGCTAGGGCAGTGGCTATGGTAAAGAGGAAAGGAAGCCACTACAGGCTGTGATCAGTGATCAACAACAAATTTGACAGAGCTGTACAATCCAGTTTGTGCAAAGCTCTTAGAGACTTACCCAGAAAGCCTCACAGCTGCCAAAAGTGATTGTAACATGTACTGACTCAGGGGGTTGAATATTTATGTAATGAAGATATAAACTCAGCAAAAAAAGAAACGTCCTCTCACTTTCAACTGCGTTTATTTTCAGCAAACTTAACATGTGTAAATATTTGTATGAACATATCAAGATTCAACAACTGAAATATAAACTGAACAAGTTCCACAGACATGTGACTAACAGAAATGTAATAATGTGTCCCTGAACAAAGGGAGGGTCAAAATCAAAAGTAACAGTCAGTATCTGGTGTGGCCACCAGCTGCATTAAGTATTGCAGTGCATCTCCTCCTCATGGACTGCACCAGATTTGCCAGTTCTTGCTGTGAGATGTTACCCTACTCTTCCACCAAGGAACCTGCAAGTTCCCTGACATTTCTGGGGGGAATGGCCCGATCCCTCACCCCCCGATCCAACAGGTCCCAGACGTGCTCAATGGGATTGATATCCGGGCTCTTTGCTGGCCATGGCAGAACACTGACATTCCTGTCTTGCAGGAAATCACACACAGAACGAGCAGTCTGGCTGCTGGCATTGTCATGCTGGAGGGCCATGTCAGGATGAGCCTGAAAGAAGGGTACCACATGAGAGGAGGATGTCTTTCCTGTAACACACAGCGTTGAGATTGCCTGCAATGACAACAAGCACAGTCCGATGATGCTGTGACACACCGCCCCAGACCATGACGGACCTTCCACCTCGAAATCGATCCCACTCCAGAGTACAGGCCTCGGTGTAACGCTCATTCCTTCGACGATAAACGCGAATCCGACCATCAACCCTGGTGAGACAAAACCGCGACTCGTCAGTGAAGAGGACTTTTTGCCAGTCCTGTCTGGTCCAGCAACGTGTGCCCATAGGCGACGTTGTTGCCGGTGATGTCTGGTGAGGACCTGCCTTACAACAGGCCTACAAGCCCTCAGTCCAGCCTCTCTCAGCCTATTGCAGACAGTCTGAGCACTGATGGAGGGATTGTGAGTTCTTGGTGTAACTCGGGCATATGTTGTTGCCATCCTGTACCTGTCCCGCAGGTGTGATGTTCGGATGTACCGATCCTGTGCAGGTGTTGTTTCAATGTTCAGACCGAGCGTCCTGGCTCTTAACAAAACTTCCCTCTACAGAAGACTCCTTTGTCCAATGACTCATTACTCAGATTCATGATCAAGAGTTACACCTAACCCTAAGTCCAGGTTGGACGTTTAGATGGAGTACTTGGTTGCCAGAGCCAATTCGCCTCTAACTAGAACATGTAAGGCCCTTGAACAACAACAAAGAATAACTTTATGCTCCTTTTGTCTATTATTATGCTAACTTAGACTTGACCAGGGATGCAAACTGCTGAGTGCCCAAAAAGGTGACACTTTTTTTTTTTGAACTGAAACATGCAAAAAATCCCTGCTACGGAGAAATGCAGGTTTTAACTAATTAAACAACAAAGAATATGATCTACATGATCAGTCTCTGTGTGTAAAATAAAAAGTTGGTAAATGTGAACCTAACTCAGAGCTAGAAAATGTAAAGAAGGCAATCCAATATTATTTGTTGCCTAGACTTTACTGCAAATGACACCCACGTCTTGAGAAAAAAACAATGCACTAATATTGCAACGATTGTGACCACACACATAAATATTGCACTTGGGAAATAAACATCTTAAAGTAGAAATATAATGAAACAAACAGGAATTCTATTTTTGCTCTATTCTAGTGGCCACTATAGACACAAATCAAGTGCACAAGGCTACATGTATGCAAAAATAACGTTAACTGAGTAAAACAAAGTATAATCCCCCTCACTCTCACACACACACACGTGTTACTGTCAAGTTCAACACAACAAAAACTTTGGGCTACACTGCACATTACTACATTGTACACTTTCTGTCTGTGGACATATGTTCTACAATGTGCCAGCAAGTGCGAAAGAGGGAAAGTGTGTGGTGTTCCTTTCACCTCTATAGCGGCATCCAGCTTAACCAGGCCCAGCTCCAACTACACTTGATCCCTGAATCCACTTGTTTAACAAGTAATTTTCACCTGATTCTCTCATTCTGAAAATTAATCACATTCTGTTGAGGGAAAACATTAGTTAACAGATAGTGGTTAGTTCGTTAGCTAGTTAACATTTTGCCAGGGTCCAGTAAGCAACTAACCCGTTATAACTTGAGGAACGGCAAGGAGTCGAATACCAGTTAATACTATAGCGAATTTGTTAGGTTACTAATGTTAGCTCATTTGATGTTGTAACGTTAGCTGTCTGACTTTATTAGCAACCACATTTTCACACCATAAACTCAATTATTTGATGAGATAAATTGGATAATGTTGCTCAACATTTTTATGGTTAGCTAACGGAGAATTCGATCCAGCTAGCAAGATACAACGCTAATACTTGTTCCACCACACTTTCTCCCTCAGCCCAAACTTTCTAAATGCCAGTAGTTTTTCAGTTACAGCTCATGAATTACGCTTCATCACCTTCTCCGTGGTCAGGCTGAACGTTACCGCTTCGTTCTCGTTCAGGGCACGCGCTCCTGTAACTGGCAAGCTGCCTTTCCAGAGCGCGCGCTAATGTGGAACTAGTAAATTGGTTGTCTCTTCTTTCTTCAGTCGCGTGCTGCGCTGCATTCTGTTGTTATGTAAACGATTGGCTGAGCCTTGGATACAGCCAGTATTGCTCCAAACGCGCATCACTCGTTCACTTACAGCCAGTAGTGATCCCCCCCCCTAAAAAAACTTTTCTCATCGGATCTACACGAATTACGTAAGTCACCTATTTTGGATTCAAAACGGCGAATTTCGCCGAAAGGTGACTAGTTTGCATCCCTGGATTTGACAGGTCGCTGCGCAGGGGGAACCAAAGTTAGGTCAGAGCGCAAATCTAGGCTAACTTGTTAGCTAAACAGTAAGCTACAACCTTGTTAATGCAAATAAAGGTTCGATCTAGCTAACTAGAAAAGCATAACATCACCACTTAGCTAGCTAGGTAATCTAACCCAATACTTGATTTTGTTGTTCACCATATTCGGCTAGGAAGGTGCGTGCGCAGTAGCTAGGAACACATTGATAGCTTGCAATTTAGCTAGCTAGCTTGCCCGGGCCTAACAAAACCCAGGCAGGCCAACTAGACGAATATAATGTATAAAGCCAGCTAGCTACGAACATATTGTACATTACATTTTAAATGTATGTGTACGTTGTCGCTACATTTGCAAGCTAGCAAACAATAACAAATAATACTCACTCCCGACTCCACTCGCCATTTTTTTCTTTGTGGACAGGGCCTCGCCACTAAACTTCCGCCGGAATCATTTCAATGTAGCACAGGCGCGGACGATGACATGCCAAGAAATCACATACCCTCTCAATTAATACGAGGGGGTTAGCTAAAATGGTAGATCGCTCGTTTAGCATGCGAGATATAGCGGGATCGATGCCCGCATCCTCCATTCTTTGAATTGCATATGTTAAAATTAGCTTTCTGAGGTAGAATAATCAATTTATTTTGCTTCTGTGTGATGTTAGAAATTGATGTTTCTGCAGTTGTATTCTTGGATACATTAAATGGGCTGACGTTGTAACTTTTGCAGTGGTGGAAAAAGTACTCAATTGTCAAACTTGAGTAAAAGTAAAGATACCTTAATAGAAAATGACTCAAGTAAAATACTACTTGAGTAAAAGTCTAAAAGTATTTGGTTTGAAATAAGGAGGATGTCTTAAGTATTAAAAGAAAATTGAATTGCTAAAATGTATTTAAGTATCAAAAGTAAAAGTATAAACAATTTAAAATTGCTTATTTTAAGCAAACCAGTTGCACAAATTGTATTTTTTTTTTGACGGATTGCCAGGGGAACACTCCAATAGTCTGACATAATTTATAAACTACGTGTTTGTGTTTAGTGAGTCCACCAGATCATAGGCAGTAGGGATGACCAGGGATGCTCTCTTTATAAGTGTGTGAATCTGACCATTTTCCTGTCAAAATGTAACGAGTACTTTTGGATGTCAGGGAAAATGTATGGAGTAAAAAGTACATTATTTTCTTTAGGAATGTAGTGAAGTAAAAGTAAAAATTGGCAAAAATATAAATAGTGAAGTAAAGTACAGATACCCTAAAAAACTACTTAAGTAGTACTTAAAAGTATTTTTACTTAAGTACTTTACACCACTGAACTTTTGTGACCTTTTTCGCCCAAATCATCCTAAAGTACATTATCTAAAATTAATTGTGTAGCTCAACAAAGTCTGTTCATGCTAACAGTTTTACATTTAGAATGAAAGTGTTTTTAGGTATGATGTAGTTTGTTGATTAAGACGACATGGAAGCATGTCAAATGTATGATAAAAAAAAATACAGTAGGCAATTAGGCAATTTATCATAGGAGTAACGGGAGTATCCTACGGATGTGTCCTACTCCGGGGCATGGTCACGTTAAGCCCTGCCTCACCGTGTGTATCTATAATGTGACTGCTGAAAGGATATTTGGTTTATCTGTACAGCTGCGATCTAGCTATTTTTTTTGTGTGCAAAATTTGATCTCTCATCAAAATGACGACAAGTGAAATACAGTGGCTGATAAGGAAAACACAACCACAATGTTACGGTGGCTCGTTAGGAAATTGAAACGCATTTTAAAATTCATGACACCAAAACAAAAGGGGTAAACAGCAAGTAGGCCTACACATGTTTTAAAATTTCGATATGATATCGATATCAAATAAAAAAAATATGAAACTGATATCGATAAGGACTTTCCATTTTGGTGGCCATTACTCATGAATTATGATCAAATCAGGTCACCTATAGGAATAATGAGCAATGAGATCCCGAGTGGTGCAGCGGTCTAAGGCACTGCATCTCAATGCAAGAGGCGTCACTGCAGTCCCTGGTTCAAATCCAAGCTGCATCACATCTGGCTGTGATTGGGAGTCTCATAGGGTGGTGCACAATTGGCCCAAGGATCCTGCTTAGACTTTTCTGTCACATTTTTACCTTTACCTATAGGTACTGTGTTTTCCGTCTTTTTTTGTATATATTCCAATTTATCTTCAATCTCTTTTCCATTTTTAAATTAAATATACCTTCCGGTAACCCGCCTCACCCAATGTGATATGGATCCGCTATTTTTAGACCTTAATGCCAGAACCTCCATCAAAAGCTAGCCATCAGAAGCTAACCAGCTAATTAGCTACTAGCTATTTAGTCCTTGTCAGCCACTGCTAGCGGCCTTTACCTTCTGCACAGATACCAGTCGCTTTTAGCCTGGGTAGTATTTGCCAGCCTGCCAGTATTGGACTGTTTTCTCCACTACAATGCCGGATTCCTGCCATAAGCCCTGGACCATTACTCCTGATCATCACAGCTAGCTAGCTGCCACCGATTGGCCCAGCCCCGAAGCTAGCTCTGAGCCAGGCCCACCTCCCGGCCTGCTCAGTGATCACTCGGCTACACAGCTGATGCCTCCCGGACTCTTCCCCAACAAGGCTCGAATCCACTACTCCACCGGATTCTTGCCGTAAGCTCTGGACCTTTGCATCGGATCATCGCTGCTAGCTAGCTGCTACTGAGTGGCTATAGTGGCTAACGCCCCTGTCCCGAAGCTAGCACCAGTTAGCCACGAGCCAGGCGCATCTCCCGGCTAGCAAACGAAATTACTACAACTACAATACCTCTTTCGCCAACTGGCCTGGACCCTTTGTCGACACGTAGCCCCGCCTTCCACCACAACTGGACTGCCGACGGAACTCCATCCGCTGTGCCCTCAACCGGCGTGCCGGACGTCGGAGCAGGCGCTTCTACTATCCCTGGCCTGCTAACTTTAAACGCTGTGTCTCCCGCTTGCTAGGTAGTAACGACTACCCAGCGGCTTCCCTGTTTCATCTATTGCTGTTCACTGGACCCTATGATCACTTGGCTACATAGCTGATGCCTGCTGGACTGTTCATTAATCACGGTACTCCACTTTGTTTATTTTTTGTTTATCTGTCGGCCCCAGCCTAAAACTCAGGCCCTGTGTGTAGTTAACCTACTCTCTCTGCCCATTCATCGCCACTTTACCTGTTGTTGTTGTCTTAGCTGATTCGCTGTTGTTGTCTTACCCGTTGTCTTAGCTAGCTCTCCCAATCAACACCTGTGATTGCTTAATGCCTCGCTTTATGTCTCTCTCAAATGTCAATATGCCTTGTATACTGTTGTTTAGGATAGTTATCATTGTTTTAGTTTACTGTGGAGCCCCTAGTCCCAGTCAACATGCCTCAGATACCTCCTTTGTCCCACCTCCCACACATGCGGTGACCTCACCCAGCATAACTAGTGCGTCCAGAGATGCAACCTCTCTTATTGTCACAAAATGCCTGGGTTTACCTCCACTGTATCCGCACCCTACCATACCCGTCTGTACATTATGCCCTGAATCTATTCTACCACGCCCAGAAATCTGCTCCTTTTTTGTCTCTGTCCCCAACGCACTAGATGACCAGTTTTGATAGCCTTTAGCCATACCCTCATCCTACTCCTCCTCTGTTCCTGTGGAGGTTAACCCAGGCCCTGCGTGTCCCCAGGCACTCTCATTTGTTGACTTCTGTAACCGAAAAAGCCTTGGTTTCATGCATGTTAACATCAGAAGCCTCCTCCCTAAGTTTGTTTTACTCACTGCTTTAGCACACTCCGCCAACCCTGATGTACTTGCCGTGTCTGAATCCTGGCCACCAAAAATTCAGAGATTTCCATCCCCAACTGCAGCATTTTCCGTCAAGATAGAACTGCCAAAGGGGGAGGAGTTACTTCAGAGAAAGTTCTGTCGTACTTTCCATGTTTATGCCCAAACAGTTCGAGCTTATAATTTAAAAAATGAAGCTCTCCAGAAATTAGTCTCTCACTGTTGCCGCCTGTTATAGACCCCCCTCAGCTCCCAGTTGTGCCCTGGGCACCATTTGTGAATTGATTGCCCCCCATCTATCTTCAGAGTTCTTTCTGTTAGGTGACCTAAACTGGGATATGCTTAACACCCGGCGCAGTCCTACAATCTAAGCTAGATGCCCTAAATCTCACACAAATTATCAAGGAACCCACCAGGTACAACCCTAAATCCGTAAACATGGGCACCCTCATAGATATTATCCTGACCAACTTGCCCTCCAAATACACCTCTGCTGTTTTCAATCAGGATCTCAGTGATCACTGCCTCATTGCCTGCATCCGCTATGGGTCCGCAGTCAAACGACCACCCCTCATCACTGTCAAACGCTCCCTAAAACACTTCTGCGAGCAGGCCTTTCTAATCGACCTGGCCCGGGTATCCTGGAAGGATATTGACCTCATTCCGTCAGTTGAGGATGCCTGGTCGTTCTTGAAAAGTAATTTCCTCACCATCTTAAATAAGCATGCCCCTTTCAAAAAATGTAGAACTAAGAACAGATATAGCCCTTGGTTCACTCCAGACCTGACTGCCCTCGACCAGCACAAAAACATCCTGTGGCGGACTGCGCTAGCATCGAATAGTCCCCGCGATATGCAACTTTTCAGGGAAGTCAGGAAAGAATACACGCAGTCAGTCAGGAAAGCAAAGGCTAGCTTTTTCAACTCCAAAATTTTTTGGGACACTGTAAAGTCCATGGAGAACAAGAGCACCTCCTCCCAGCTGCCCACTGCACTGAGGCTAGGTAACACTGTCACCACCGATAAATCCAAGATAATCGAGAATTTCAATAAGCATTTCTCTACGGCTGGCCATGCTTTCCTACTGGCTACCCCAACCCCGGCCAACAGCTCCGCACCCCCCGCAGCTACTTGCCCAAGCCTCCCCAGCTTCTCCTTCACCCAAATCCAGATAGCAGATGTTCTGAAAGAGCTACAAAACCTGGACCCGTACACATCAGCTGGGCTAGACAATCTTGACCCTCTCTTTCTAAAATTATCCACCTCCATTGTTGCAACCCCTATTACCAGTCTGTTCAATCTCTTTTTCGTAACGTCCAAGATCCCTAAAGATTGGAAAGCTGCCGCGGTCATCCCCCTCTTCAAAGGGGGTGACACTCTAGACCCAAACTGTTATAGACCTATATCCATCCTGCCCTGCCTTTCTAAAGTCTTCGAAAGCTAAGTTAATAAACAGATCACTGACCATTTCGAATCCCATCGTACCTTCTCCGCTGTGCAATCCGGTTTCCGACCTGGTCACGGGTGCTGTTTATCGACTACAGCTCAGAATTTAACACCATAGTACCCTCTAAACTCGTCATTAAACTCGAGACCCTAGGTCTCGACCCAGCCCTGTGCAACTGGGTCCTGGACTTCCTGACGGGCCGGCCCCAGGTGGTGAGGGTAGGAAACAACATCTCCACCCCGCTGATCCTCAACACTGGGGCCCCACAAGGGTGCGTTCTCATCCCTCTCCTGTACTCCCTGTTCACCCATGACTGCGTGGCGAAGCACGCCTCCAACTCAATCATCAAGTTTGCTGACGACACTACAGTGGTAGGCTCGATAACCAACAACGACGAAACGGCCTACAGGGAGGAGGTGAGGGCCCTCGGGGTGTGGTGTCAGGAAAATAACCTCTCACTCAACGTCAACAAAACTAAGGAGATGATCGTGGACTTCAGGAAACAGCAGAGGGAGCACCCCCCTATCCACATCGACGGGACAGTAGTGGAGAAGGTGGAAAGTTTTAAGTTCCTCGGCGTACACATCACGGACAAACTGAAATGGTCCACCCACACAGACAGTGTGGTGAAGAAGGCGCAACAGCGCCTCTTCAACCTCAGGAGGCTGAAGAAATTTGGCTTGTCACCAAAAACACTCACAAACGCACAATTGAGAGCATCCTGTCGGGCTGTATCACCGCCTGGTACGGCAACTGCTCCGCCCACAACCGTAAGGCTCTCCAGAGGGTAGTGAGGACTGCACAACGCATCACCGGGGGTAAACTACCTGCCCTACACCACCCGATGTCACAGGAAGGCCAAAAAGATCATCAAGGACAATGACCACCCGAGCCACTGCCTGTTCACCCCGCTATCATCCAGAAGGCGAGGTCAGTACAGGTGCATCAAAGCTGGGACTGAGAGACTGAAAACAGCTTTCTATCTCAAGGCCATCAGACTGTTAAACAGCCATCACTAACATTGAGTGGCTGCTGCCAACATACTGACTTAAATCTCTAGCCACTTTAAATAATAGAAAATTGGATGTAACAAATGTATCACTAGCCACTTTAAACAATTTCGTATATAATGTTTACATACCCGACATTACTCATATCAAATGTATACACTGTATTCCATACCATCTACTGAATCTTGCCTATGTCATTCGGCCATCGACTCAAATGTCTAGCCACTTTAATAAATAAAAAGTGGATGTAATAAATGTATCACTAGCCACTTTAAACGATGCCATTTATATAATGTTTACATATCCTACACCACTCATCTCAATGGATATACTGTACTATATCCCATCTACTGCATCTTGCCTATGCCGGTCAGCCATCGCTCATCCATATATTTATATGTACATACTCGTATTTAATCCTTTACACTTGTGTGTATAAGGTAGTTGTTGTGAAATTGTTAGATTACTTGTTAGATACTACTGCATGGTCGGAACTAGAAGCACAAGCATTTCCCTACACTCGCATTAACTCGCATCTGCTAACCATGTGTATGTGACAAATAAAATTTTATTTGATTATATAACCGTCTCCAATCCAAAATGTCTATATACCTCCAATCCAGCTTCCTATTTCGCAACAAAGCCTCCTTCACTCACACCGCCAAACAAACCCTCGTAAAACTGACTATCCTATGTCATTTACAAAATAGCCTCCAACATTCTACTCAGCAAACTGGATGCAGTCTATCACAGTGCCATCTGTTTTGTCACCAAAGCCCCATATACCACCCACCACTGCGACCTTTATGCTCTAGTCGGCTGGCCCTCGCTACATATTCGTCTCCAGACCCACTGGCTCCAGGTCATCTATAAGTCTTTGCTAGGTAAAGCTCCGCCTTATCTCAGCTCACTGGTCACGATAACAACACCCACCCGTAGCACGCGCTCCAGCAGGTATATCTCACTGGTCATCCCCAAAGCCAACACCTCCTTTGGCCGCCTTTCCTTCCAGTTCTCTGCTGCCAATGACTGGAACGAATTGCAAAAATCGCTGAAGCTAGAGACTTATATTTCCCTTACTAACTTTAAACATCAGCTATCTGAGCAGCTAACCGATCGCTGCAGCTGTACATAGCCCATCTGTAAATAACCCATCCAATCTACCTACCTCATCCCCATATTGTTTTATTTACTTTTCTGCTCTTTTGCACACCAGTATTTCCACTTGCACATAATCATCATCTGCACATCTATCACTCCAGTGTTAATTTGCTAAATTGTAATTACTTCACTACTATGGCCTATTTATTGCCATACCTCACACCATTTGCACACACTGTATATAGACTTTCTATTTTTTTCTATTGTGTTATTGACTGTACTCTTGGTTATTCCATGTGTAACTCTGTGTTGTTGTTTGTGTCACACTGCTTTGCTTTATCTTGGCCAGGTTGCAGTTGTAAATGAGAACTTGTTCTCAACTAGTCTACCTGGTTAAATAAAGGGGAAATAAAAAAAATTATAAAATGGTTTCCTGCCGATCTTGCTCTGCTGAAGTGCAATAGCAGACTCTAGTGGTTAGATGCTATCATTGCATTTTGATGTAATATGACTTGGTGCCATCAGTAGCAATTATTTGATTGGTTCTTATGACTCCAGTTAGTCACACCTATGAATATGACAGCTTAAAGCAAGTGTTATAATGCATCATAAGTGTATCAAAAGGCATCTCAAAAGCAGTTATTAAGCATGACGTGTGTGTGTGTGTGCTTCATAGAAGGTCTCACCACATCTTTTCTCAACTAATCTTTATTAAAATGTTAAATCAACTCAGTTAAATCACAAGTTCACAGTTTGGATTGTTTCATATATATCAACAGATATCGTTTTCAGGACTCATTCATTCTTATCATAGCAAAGTGACGTGATCTCATGGCAGCCATAAAAGTAGAACAACACATTTATGCACTAAGGGACGATTTCCCTGACCCAGATTTAAGCCAAATCCTGGACAAACAATAATTATCAATGGAATATTGTCATTGAAAGTACATTATAGTCCAGGACTAGGCATAATACAAGGCCTACGAATGTTAAAGATAATGCCTTTTGCTACCACACACATACACTACATACCTTATATTGTAACATTGGCCTCATTCCAGGCTGACTACATTGCAGTCATTGCATTGCATCAACTACTGTTCAACTACTGTACTAGCATCAGACACAGGGTCGCTACAGTATATTAAATTCCTATCCAGGCGTTGTGAGATCTGGCAGGTGTCTGGAATGTAGTAGGCCTGGAGCGAGTCCAATGTTTGTGACAGTTGATAAACATAACAACATAAATTAAATCTAGTCAGATCAGAAACACTCATAGCATACATAACAGACAGTGTATATATAAAACTGAACGGCCCTGATATCCCACATTTCACTCTACTCTGGTACAGGGGGCTATGATTGTCTGATTAACAACATAATGTCAGTGTAGTGGGTTCCAAGCCCCTGCTATACACATTGGGAGACCCTGCTGCCTGCAGCTTCTCTACACTGTGGGCTGTTCCAGAAAGTTGGATCAATGACTTAGCCGGCTTACTGTTCAAAATTGTAATCAACCAGTAAATAAAGAGTTATATGTGGCTGTTTATCAAAGGTAGCTACCTCACTGGTCTAAGGCACTGGTCTAATCTTCATAGAGACAGCTTTCAGAGAATAATGATGACCTTTCCAGTGATTCCAATTGACACTCGTAGCGAAATGTTTGGTCGTTCCCCATATGTACTCTCCATTGATGTTAGCTTGGTGACAAGCACTATACCAAAATGCCCCATAGTAAGTAGTTGCACAGTTGTCAGACCAAGTGTCCTGGTCTTTGTCGAAGGTGCTGAACATAAACCCGCCATGATAGGCCAGTGAGTCACCTTGGAAACCAAAAAATTGTCTATTTAGAGTGTTTGCATTCTTTAAAAATGATATAATAGCGACCCAACTTACCATAGCTAACCTATATGATTACCTCACTATAGACCTACCTATCTAAAACAGTCACTATCACTACTGCAATGTACTGTTACTACTACTACTTCTGGGCTGCTTACTACTACTACTACTAGGCTACAGTCACAACATCCACCACTACTGCAGTCACAACTTCTATAGTTATCCCACTACAGGCCCAGTACTATTTCCAACACAGTCACTACTACTATTACATTCCCCTACATTTTCCAACACTAGCTTCTAAAAATGTAAACTTCCATACTATTTCCACTACCATACAAAATACTTATAGGAAAATGTCACCACTTTAAAACCTCATATTCATAATTTCCAGCACCACCCTAACACCGACATATGTAAAAAAAAAAAAAAGAATTTGATGATGTCAAAAGTGTTTCTGGATGATCATCTGGTTAACATCATGTGATTTTTAACCAACTCTGAGCAGGCAAAGGTTAGTAAAGTAACCATTGCCTACTCATAGTTGTTGAAAATCACATGATACACACCAGATGATGTTAAAAGTTTTTCCAATTACATATTCAGAAACATAGCTTATCTTCCTCTATCCTTTTGACTACAACACACAGTAAAGCGCTGTTTTCACACTTTGATGTTGGGGTGTTGCTGGAGATGATGAATCTGAAGTTGACAAGTTGACAATTTAAGGATGAGTGACAACGGAAGCAATCACAGGAAAATTACCCTTTAAAGTGCTTTGATGTTTATAGGTCAAAAACACAGCATTTGTTCTCAGACAGCTGTGAAGCCAGAGCACACTGTGTGAATGACTTGTGTTCATCTTTGATAATGGTATCACGACAAGACAAAACAACAAATGTTGTCTCTCACTCACCTGCTCCTCCGTTGGTGAATCCAGTGACGTGTAGCTTGTATCCGTCTGCCTCAGAGTCCAAAAAGAAGGAAGAGTACATGGCAAACACACTGTTTCCCTCAAAGTCCTCCATGTCTACCCTCAGCTCAGACTTCCTCCTCTTAGTAAGAAGGTGGATGTTCTCCAGTCCTGAAGAGACAACGCTAGATCCGATTGCAGATTACAGTATACAAAGTTATAAAGTGCTTTTAGCCCAAAACTGTTTTTAAGAGCTACCCGTTCAGTCCCTTTCTGTTTTTAATGCTGTGTCCACCCTAGCCATGATGTAAATATGTCTGTCCCTATTTCTGTTTACGAGTAAAAAAATAAATAAAATCTGTTTTGTCTGTAGTGTCATTGCTCCCTCTTGGTCAAGTCATTATTGTAAAAGAGAATGTGTTCGCAATGACTTACCTGCAGGTTAAATAAAGAGGCAACACTCTTTAGTGGGTCCTATACACACTCACGTTGTACAATGGATTTGACACAATGGTTGTGATACGACAGATGTTTGTGTGATACAACAGAGAGTTGGTCTGCACAAAAATGGTTACAGAACAATTGTGCAGTTTCACCACAATGCTTGTGTAATATTTGTTGTTGCCAAAAACACATCCAATCTGGGTTCACCCTTCATCAAGATCGCTTGTCAGGGGCCTCATTTATAAATGTGTATGATAATTTCTTAAACTAAGATAAAAAAAATCTGGTTTATATAATATCTACACCCATTAATTAATTTGTGTTAATCACAAATATGCATGTTTCATTCATAAATCACACAATTTCAGGCAAAATCTACTTAAATTACATATTTTCATGTCAAGTACAACATTTTAATTTCGTCGTATACCATTTACGATACAATATGTGCGTACCAACATTTTACAACTAAGGTCCCTGGTCACAAGCACCTGGTGTGTATCAATCCCCTGTTTTGGCAGAAGAGAATCTAAATCTGGTTCTTAAAATGTTCTCATCGATGAAACATCTGATCTCAATACAGTTTTCTGTTCCCAAAACTAGAATCTTTTACGAACACAGTGCACTAAGTTTTGTAGACGTGACTTTTTGCCATCATTCATAACTGGTAGTTCAGTTTAAGGCACGTGTCAAACTCGTTACACGGAGGGCCGAGTGTCTGCGGGTTTTCTCTCCTCCCTTGTAATCCTCCATGGAATGAGTTTGACACCCCTGGTTTAAGGGCTTAAAGCAGTGAAGGGATACCACCAACATTCAACCCACTGTTGGTCAGCCAGTGATCAGTATGGTGGTCTGCTGGTGGCAATAAAATATCAGGATCTTAAAATGACAAATGGACAATAAAGTATTCTTCTTCTGATCTTTCTATCACCACCAACAACAACATTCCCTCTCGGAACACAGAACACACGGAACAGGGAAGTCAGAAGCTCTAAATTACTCCTGGTGTCCACCACTACCTGGATTCCTTAAACCTGCATTCCTGTCACTGGTGTGCCGGGGGGCGCACGAGGTGTGGGGGCCCATGCGCTTGTCATTAATGTCAATTTTGACAGTAACTCTCCAAAAAGTCAATCAGAAACGTTTTACATGTCCATATGTACTAGGGAACTAGCTAAATGTTTGTTTGTTGGGCTTCTGTAATGTGACTGAAAAATAAAAATAAAAAAAATGGATTGAATGTATAAGGGGATATCAGTGAACAAATGCAATGGTCAAGGCTATGACTGCCAGTGAAATGAGTAGAGCTTACTCAGGTGTTCAAAAGCAACCTGGTTTCAGAGCATTTTGTATTATTCTGTATGTAAATCTGAGACACTCCATTTAGTATCATATGTTACATTTGCAAAACAAATGATATGTTACGAATTCTAGGGGTTAGGGTTAAGTTCAGGTTTAGGGGAAGGGTTATCTAAAAGGGTTAAGTTCAGGTTTAGGGGAAGGGTTATCTAAAAGGGTTAAGTTCAGGTTTAGGGGAAGGGTTATCTAAAAGGGTTAGGGGAAGGGTTAGTGAACATGCTAAGTAGTTGCAAAGTAGCTAAAAAGTAGTAAATAGTTGATAAGTTACTAAAATACTAAAGTTGTCCGTGATCAGATTCGAACACACAACCTTTAGGTTGCTAGAATTGTTCTTACCTGTGTATGGCAGGCCTGAACTGTCACTGAAAGGAATGCAGGTGTATGGAATGCAGGTAGTGCGGGACAGGTGGAATCCACAGCATCCGAGTTTCCTGTTTATTGTGTTCTGTGTTCCGTGTGTGGTGTTCTGTGAAGGAATGTTGTTGTTGGTAGTGACAGAAAGGTCAGAAGAAGAATACTGTATGGTCCATTGTCATTTTCAGATCATGAACATTAATTTTTTATTTCCACCAGCAGGTTACTGACTACTGGCTAACAGATAGATGGTTGAATGTTGGTGGTAGCATCGCAAAGCCACCTGATCCTACAAGCTTACATTAAACATTATGTTGGTGGTAGCACTTCACTGCTTTTAGACTGTTTTTAGGAGCTACCCGTTAAGTCCCTTTCTGATTTTAATGCTGTGTGAACCCTATATATTTTATGTATTTATTTATAGGGGACAATGCACATTAATCAACATCAATATTACAATAATGCAACATCCATGTAAATGTGCAGGGGTTAGCCAAAAGCTAATTTGCACCCGTAGTCCCAGGGCAGGCCTTTACACAGCCACTATACAAATACTCACTAAAACAATACAAAATACAAATACATTACCTCCAATAATATATAATTCTAACAACAACAACTTATTTGTAATAAAAAACACTATCTTCAACTGTCGTCTTACATATGAGGAACCACAGATAACTCATGTGTACAGTTTTGGATAGATTTGAGCCATGTTTTCAATTTAAATTTAAAAGTACAATAAGCAGTGCAGCTTCTCAAGTCCAAGGGCATTGCATTCCAGTATATTGTAACTTTAACAGAGAAGGCCGATTGATCAAATTTACTGTGTTGAAAAGGGACAACGCAATCCCCTCTAGTTACTGCCCTTGTTATCCTGGAGGTGCTTTCCTTGGGCATTAAATGCCGGCATAAGGGTGGAGTGGCAAGACCATGCAGGATCTTAAAGACAAGGCTTGCATCGACATACTGCTTAAAGCTATCCAGACTGAATAAATTATGTTTGTGAATGATGTGACAATGGTGGTAACTGTTTGGTTTGTTATCAAAAATCTTGTGTTTGTTTGTAGAGTAATTCAATTGAATAGTAGCTCTTGCTTGTGACTAGCATGTGAGGCAATATCTCAGATGTGAGAAGATCATAGCATGCATATATAGTTTAGCGGCCTCCAGAGGAAGGTAATCTAAAGTTGGATAATCCAAACTTGACCGTGTTAACCACCTTCTTCACATGTTTCTTAAATGTCAAGTTGGAGTCCAAAATGACGCTGAGATACCTGAAGTTAGACACAACTTTCAGATTTTCTCCATTAACAAGAACAGCTCGTTGGGAAGAATCAATGGATTTCAGAGGACATTTCTTTTTGGAGAAATGTCCTCTGGTCTGATGAAACAAAAATAGAACTGTTTGGCCATAATGACCATTGTGATGTTTGGAGGAAAAAGGGAGAGGCTTGCAAGCCAAAGAATACTATCCCAACTGTGAAGCACGGGGGTGGCAGCATCATGTTGTGGGGGTGCTTTGCTGCAAGAGGGACTGGTGCACTTCACAAAATAGATGGCATCATGAGGAGGAAAATTATGTGGATATATTGAAGCAACATCTCAAGACATCAGTCAGGAAGTTAAAGCTTGGTCGCAAACGGGTCTTCCAAATGGACAATAACTTCAAGCATACTTCCAAAGTTGTGGCAAAATGGCTTAAGGACAACAAAGTCAAGATATTTGAGTGGCAATCACAAAGCCCTGACCTCAATCCTATAAAAGATTTGTGGGCAGAACTGAAAAAGTGTGTGCGAGCAAGGAGGCCTACAAACCTGACTCAGTTACACCAACTCTGTCAGGAAGAATGGGCCAAAATTCACCCAACTTATTGTGGGAAGCTTGTGGAAGGCTACCCAAAACGTTTGACCCAAGTTAAACAATTTAAAGGCAATGCTACCAAATGCTAATTGAGTGTATGTAAACTTCTGACCCACTGGGAATGTGATGAAAGAAATAAAAGCTGAAATCATTCTCTCTACTATTATTCTGACATTTCACATTCTTAAAATAAAGTGGTGATCCTAACTGACCTAAGACAGGGAATTTTTCCAAGGATTAGATGTCAGGAATTGTGGAAAACTGAGTTTAAATGTATTTGGTTAAGGTGTATGTAATCTTCCGACTTCAACTGTATGAAATCTTCCAACTTCAACTGTATATTTTGAAATGTATTTGGAAATCTTAAAAAAAATATTTCAACATGCATTTTGATGAATTTGTACAATATGTTTTTAAATTAAAATGTATGGCAAATATAAGTAAATTGGCCAAATCGTATTGTAATGAAATGGTGACAGTCTTAACAATGAAACTTTAATAGTTTAGCTAGCAAAGGATATGACAGAAGCATGCTACATGGCAGACTAATCCGAACTAATCTCCCAGCAAGTCCAGCCTACCTGGGGCGGCAGGTAGCCTAGTGGTTAGACCGTTGGACTAGTAACCATAAGGTTGCAAGATCGACAACGTAAAAATCTGTTGTTCTGTCCCTGAACAAGGCAGTTAACCCACCGTTCCTAGGCCATCATTGAAAATGAGAATTTGTTCTTAACTGACTTGCCTAGTTAAATAAAGGTAAAATAAATACAATAAAATTCATTATCTCAGCCAATCATGGCTAGTGGGAAGGTTCTGGTCTTTTCTGTGTCTAAACCAACTGGTTTTGTTATTTATCTATTTTATTCGTATTTACAGATGGAATACACATTTGTTAGTAAGAAAGTTCACGTTTCAGAAGGCATTTCTGTCCCCAAAAACACATTTTGATAAAACATTTATGTTTACATTCAAATACCTTTCCTGTGAGGTGGTGGGTGACGTGCGACATACGCCTAGTTTCCTGAAACGAGTCACATATATGGATCTGTGACATTTAATTTGAACTGGACCGTGTTTACAGCATGAGCGGTTGTGAGTAGATGTGCTGCTTTGAGATCAGAGAGAGCTACATGTAGCCTCATATATTTTACTAGCTAGTGAGTTATTAGTCCAGCAATAGGGGAATGATCGCTTCCTACAAGAGCACAACACTTGTACATTTCTAGACATCTTTGAAAAGCATGTCAGGTAAAGATATATATTTTTTAGTCTTAAATGGGCAGTGTTGTATTTTGAGACAGGCTTGAATAATCTAAGTAGTCAATAGGCAGAGGGTAGCATAATCTGATTCACTGTAATAATGGTATGGGAATAATAATGTATTTTATTTTGTAAAATGTTTTCTTGCATCAAACAACACTAGATTTTCAGTCACTTCCTTGTCTGAAGGACAAGTGGATAAACAGGTTAATGTCAAGCCCAAAAGTTTCATGGAATATAGGCATACATTGAACACCACATATTGGCTGCTACTGTAGGCTGAATGATAGAACAGCTTTTTCCACGTTAAAATGTTATGGGATTCATATGCTTCAATGTTTTTGATGGTAGGGGGTCTCTGGTAGGCCTATAATATGATAACAAAAAAGCCACAGTAGCTTACTTGGCCACTGTTAAAACTGTATCTTAAAGCAGGTACATACTCAGTGTACACAGTAAACTTTCATTCTTTTTACTACATTATATAATAGAATAATAGTGAAGACATCAAAACTATGAAATAACACATATGGAATCATCTAGTAACCAAAAAAGTGTTAAACACTTCTTCAAATAGCCACCCTTTGCCTTGATGACAAAACCATCAAGCGCTATGATGAAACTGACTCTTATGAGGACCGCCACAGGAATAGAAGACCCAGAGTTACCTCTGCTGCAGAGGATAAGTTCATTAGAGTTACCAGCCTCAGAAATTGCAGCCCAAATAAATGCTTCACAGAGTTCAAGTAACAGACACATCTCAACATCAACTGTTCAAAGGAGACTGTGTGATCAGGCCTTCATGGTCGAATTGCTGCAAAGAAACCACTACTGAAGGACACCAATAAGAAGAGACTTGCTTGGGCCAAGAAACACGAGCAATGAACATTAGACCGGTGGAAATGTGTCCTTTGGTCTGGAGTCCAAATTGGAGATTTTTGGTTGAACGGATGATCTCCGTATGTATATTTCCCGCTGTAAAGCATGGAGGAGTAGGTGTTATGGTGTGGGGGTGCTTTGCTGGTGACACTGTCTGTGATTTATTTATAATTCAAGACACACTTAACCAGAATGGCTACCACAGAATTCTGCAGCGATACGCCATCCCATTTGGTTTGAGCTTAGTCCCACTATCAATTGTTTTTCAACAGAACAATGACCCAACACACCTCCAGGCTGTGTAAGGGCTATTTTACCCAGAAGGAGAGTGATGGAGTGCTGCATCAGATGACCTGACGTCCACAATCCCCCGACCTCAACCAAATTGATATGGTTTGGGATGAGTCGGACCGCAGAGTGAAGGAAAAGCAGCCAACAAGTGCTCAGTATATGTGGGAACTCATTAAAGACTGTTGAAAAGCATTCCAGGTGAAGCTGGTTGAGAGAATTCCAAGAGTGTGCAAAGCTGTCATCAAGGCAAAGGGTGGCTATTTGAAGAATCTCAAATATAAAACATTTCAGTTACTACACAATTCCATATGTGTTATTTTATAGTTGTGTTCACTATTATTCTACAATGTAGAAATGAGTAAAAATAACCTTTTAATGAGTAGGTGTGTCCAATCTTTTGACTGGCGGTGTAAATTTGGCACATTAAAATACAAAAACACAGTCATGGGAAGCACAAGTAAAACATCACAAATCGCCTAGAAAAACAGTTACATTCCTCAACAAATAAGTCCCCAATCAATACTCTAAATGTTGTGAACGGCATCAGAACATCTAGATGAAATGTTTTTTGAAATTTTGTTCCAGCAATATGGTGCTTTAAAGCTAAAAGCAGATTTACCTAGCTCGGTGAAGACCCTAGGAACCTCAAGAGTTAACCAATCCTGTGAACTGGTTAGGTAACTCAGATGTCTATACTTCAACAGCAAAGTTAGATAAGACGGAAGTTTATAAAGTAGGGCCTTTTTGATACAGGATGCAGTGATGAGTATCAAAACTGTCACCTGTAACAAAATGAAGGGCACTATGGTAGATGGCATTCAAAGGTTTAAGAGTAGTAGCAGCTGTATTTTTATAAATAATATCACCATAATCAAGAATAGATAAAAAGGTTGACTGAATAATCTGCTTCCTACTGCTTAGAGAAAGGCAAAATCTGTTTCAATATAAAAAGCCAACTTTAAATCTGAGCTTCTTAACCAGCTCATCTATATGTTTTTTAACATAAGATCCATATAAATCCAAATGCCTAAGTAGTAATATGTGGGAACACGTTCAATTGGAGAACCATCTAATTAGTGAACATCATGTATTTTGTTTTTCCCGTATTAAGCACAAGTTTTACATCAGCAAGAGATTCCTGCATAGCAATAAAATCTGACAGTAGTTTTGACACAGCCAGGTCAACAGTCGGGGCAATAGCATACATAATAGTATCATCCGCATAGAGATGAAGTTTAAAAATGTTAACAGATTGACCAAGGGTGTTCATATAACTAGTGAAGAGAACAGGTCCCAAAATCGACCCCTGTGGTACACCTTTGTGCACTTCATAAAATTCCGACGTAACCCCATCAATCACAATGGCCTGAGTTCTGTCACTAAGATAACAGGTGTCAGAGCTCAGGCCTATCGAGGACAATTTATTAAATAAAATAGCCTGATAAACAGTATCAAAAGCTTTTGACAGGTCCACTAACAAAGCAGCACATTTCATTTGAGTGTCTAAAGCATTGACAAGATAATTAACAACTAAAGTGGTTGCTGTAATAGTGCTATGGCCAGGCCTAAACCCTGATTGGTTTACATTCAAAATACATTTCTCAGATAATAAAGAGAAAAGTTGTACATTTACCAAGGACTCAATAATCTTAGCTAGACAAGGAAGCCTTGAAACTGGGTCATAATTATTAAGATCACTACTATCCCGTCCTTATGGAGTGGCAGCACAAGAGCTGAATTCCATACTTTTGGTATAGTTCCTGATATCAATGTTAAATAAAAATGAGGGTTATTGAGCTAACAATTCTGGGCGCTGCACACTTAAGCAGACCAGGATCCATTTGATCGGCCCCTGTGGATTTCTTGTTGTATATTGCTAGCAACGCATCCAGGACTTTGTTTTCTGTAACTAGCCTAAAAGGAAAGCTTTGACTATCATTTCTTTGATCATTCAGAAAGTTTCCCCTATCAGCATCCAGCCCAGTATCATTGTGAATAGGCTTAGAAGTTCTTTCAGAGATAAAATGGTGATTAAATGCATCAATAATGGCATTTTCTTCCATAATGAGGCAAGTGTCTGAATTAATTTGTTGTGGCAGAGAAGAGGAAGTATAATCCTTCAGGAATTTGACAGATTTCCAGAATTTAGCCGGGTTCCGATTACAATTCGAAAGAGCGGTTACATAATAATCAGATTTAGACTTTTTGATTTGTCTTACACAATGATTCCTCAGTGGCTTACAAGTTTGCCAGCCCGGGCCTAAGCCTGTATTCCTGGCCTTGATCCAAGCATCATCTCTTTTATTAATTATTTCTGATAATTCCGGAGTGTACCAGGCATTCAACCTACCTAAGACAACTGAAAAAAGACTGAATGCTAAATCATGTTCAGGGATAGCTGAAATACAATCAAGGTAACTAAAATAAAGATCATGTAAAAAAGCCTGTTCACTGAAGTTTTTAAGTTCCTCTTTGTGAAGACACAAGGCTTAGATTTTTGAATTCTCACATCTCTAACACAAAACCCCCTAAGGTCTAAGGGCTTGGTGCTGGATTTCTACTAAGCTAACATATGGAATTGTTTTAAAAGGGTCATACCAAGGATAATTTTGCTATTTGATTTTGAATTTTAGGACCCCTGTAAGTATAAAAAATATATATAAAATTATTTGATGAAATATTGAATTTGGCCTTACTGCTTTTAGCCCATATAAACACATTGAATATAATATTCATACATAACAAAACACAGTCAAAAAATAAATCAAAAGGTGTCTGTCCTTTATCTTAGAGATATAAGAAAGCTCAGGGTTAAACTCATATTTAACCCCTTTTTTTTGGCACTAAAGTACATTCATATATACTTCCATCATTTTGTTTTACTGGTACCGTGGTACTTCCAGATGAGTCTTGTGAGGCTTGTGGGTGTACTAGAGTAAGGATCATCAACTAAATTCAGCTGCAGGCCGATTCTTTTTTTTCTTCTTTTTTATTTTCTTGAGCGGATGGTCATTGGGCCGGAACATAGCAAAAATGAATTTGTAGACTGCAAATTGACCGCAAGAAACCCAAACGGATATACTGTTTAACTAAAATATAATCATTTCAAACCTAGCTTACATTTGTATATGATCACATACATCGCTCTATTATGCGGGGAATACTTTGGAACAGATTTCCAAAATTAAAATCACTAGGAGCTGATTTGTGTTTTACAGTCTTATATATTTTTTTTTCTTCTGAAAACTCAGCGGGGAACCCTGTCCTAGACCAAACCACCGACATGTACGTGTTCGTGAGAGTCGATGGTGGGGTCATTAGTGTGTAGCCCAAACTGTTCGGATGCTACACTTAGAAAAATGTGTCCCCATAGGGGAACCCTTTTTGGTGCTGGGTAGAACCCTTTGCAGGGGGTTCTATCTAGAACCCTCTATGTAGGGTTCTTCAAAGAACCCCCTGTATAAAGTTATACCTAGGACACTATGAAGCATTCTGCCTAGAACCCTCTATGAAGGGTTCTACCAAGAAAGTTCAGGATTTACAATTGCGAGTTGAATGACCGTTCAAAACATATTTTCCCAGTCAGAGCTAGTTATTCTTGATTTCCGAGTCGTCTTGAACTCACTGAAGTCAGATTTCGCAGTTCACCGTTGTTTTGAGCGTGACACAAATAATGCTTCATTGACAGCATGGCCAATGTTGAATGTTTATAATTTTAAGCTTGGAAAAGAGACCCTTATTCCCAGATTTGGGACAACACAGTTACTCCACTGAATAGCAGACTAGTGATTGTTTTGCAATGCTTGCAGTTAGCCACTGATTCCTTCCAAACCACTCATTGTTGAATTTGCGATTTCCAACTTGTTGTGTAATGTTTATGTCCAATGGCCGATGAGCACCGATATGTTTTATCTATAATTTCTCTTAATTATTTATCTTCATATGACAAGGATTAAAAAGGATTTGCCAGTAGATTGTCGACTTGATTCATGATGATGACTGCTAGCTAAGATTTTGAAAGTATGATGTTGACATGATCAGTCCAATCAAAGCTACTGTAGATTTAACGTGATTTGATGTCATTTTATTTGTGGCCAATGACCCTGAGACTTGGGCACTTCTAATGTAACTCTATGGCAGCACCCAAGGGGGCTTGTATTTTTGAGCTCTACCCTTAGACTTGGAGGTGACGTAGTGTCCCCATGAGTGACAGAACACTAAGCCAATCATGGTGCAACTAGAGAACATTACCAACACCTACGCTCCGTATTTTCTGCTGACTGCCCCACCACCATAGAAAACACTGAGCTAGGCTGAAACACCTGCATTTTGGAGCTGTCTTACTCAATAAAGCAAAAAAAGAGACCATGTTTGTATGCAGCTTTATTTATTTTTTACATTGTTTGTAAACTGATATGTGACATGTGATAATGCCAAAATAACATGCAAAACAGGCAAGCCGCCCTCAAAAAAAATTGTAGCTAAAAATGTGGGGCTCTGTCCCACCACCCTGAATGACGGGTCGGCACTGGTTGATGGTTAATCTCACACCTTTTGTGTTGATGATGTGTCAAGGGAAAGGCCTTAAAAGTTGATACCCAACTAGAAGTCCTGCCTTTTATCCAATACTTTTGAGCGTTGGCACAATATGGCTGTAGGCTTTTTGTTGATATATTTTCCCTGTCACTGTTTTTGCTCTCTTCCTGTTGTGGTAGGCATCCTCCAGACAACCACCCCAAACTGATCTCCATGGCACACAAGACCAGCCTTTTGATTCAAGAGCTTATTTTCTTTCCAGTGTTCTATATATTTATTGGTCTCTTTTCGTCTTCCTCTCCCTCTGTGATTAGTGAAAAGAGCTAGAGCTACAGCCCTTCCTCCTCCAGCTTCCCCCCTCCTCCAGCTTCCCTCCCTCCCCCCGTCCCCCCCCCCCTCCTGCTTTATTCCCCCTCATTCCCTCCTCCTTCTGCTTCCCTCTCCCCTNCTCCAGCTTCACTCCCCTCCTCCCTCCACTCCCACGCTTCCCTCCCCCCTCTTCCCGCTTTACTCCCCGCTCCCAGTCTACCTCCTTACCACCCTCACCAACCCCCAGACACACACATTAATCCTTGCTCAGGCCTCAGTTTACAGATACAATGGGGTTTGGAGAATTGGACTTGAGATAATTGTGCTGCTATCCCATTTCGTCTGTAATGGAATCGCTCGGTGGGCCCCAGTCCGGCTTAGAGGAGAATGGCGTCTTTGCTGATAACACAAATACAAGTCTGCGTGCCCAGCGCCATTTGGAGATTGTCTTAACGGTGGTTTTGATTACTTTGTGAGACATCTCTTTCTTTTGCATCCACCCTCCTTTCTCAACTTTTTCACATTCATCTCCTCTTCTCCTTTCATTAGAGCAGCGTTTCCCAAACTCGGTCCAGGGGCCCCTCTTGGTGCACGTTGTGGTTTTTGCCTCAGCACTACACAGCTGATTCAAATAACCACCTCATCATCAAGTTTTGATTGTTTATTTGAATCAGCTGTGTAGTGCTAGGGCAAAAAACTAAATGTATTCGGTGCCATGTTGTGAGGGACTTTGGAAAGCAGGAGCTGTGAAAATAGTGGCTACAATCAGGGTAATTAACACAGGTGTCAATATGGAAGAACACCTGCTCTAACAACCCCTGGCTGTTGAAGTTGGCAACCTCCTGGCCCTGGGGTCAGCAGCAGCGCAGTGGCTGTTCATCAGGAATGGTGAGTGGATGCAGATGGCTGGGAAATAACACTGTTAGATGTGAAAATGGCAGATGGAAGATATATGGCAAAACCTAAACTTTAAACCAACCACAAAACGACTATATACAGTTGAATTTGGAAGTTGACATACACCTTAGCCAAATACATTTAAACTCAGTTTTTCACAATTCCTGACATTTAATCATAGTAAAAATGCCCTGTCTTAGGTCAGTTAGGATCACCACTTTATTTTAAGAATGTGAAATGTCAGAATAATCGAAGAGAATGATAGTTTTCAGCTTTTATTTCTTTCATCACATTCCCAGTGGGTCAGAAGTATACATACACTCAATTAGTATTTAGTAGCATTGCCTTTAAATTGTTTAACTTGGGTCAAACGTTTCGGGTAGCCTTCCACAACCTTCCCACAATACGTTCTGAGAATTTTGGCCCATTCCTCCTGACAGAGCTGGTGTATCTGAGTCAGGTTTATAGGCCTCCTTGCTCGCACACTCTTTTTCAGTTCTGCCCACAAATGTTCTATAGGATTGAGGTCAGGGCTTTGTGATTGCCACTCCAATATCTTGACTTTGTTGTCCTTAAGCCATTTTGCCATAACTTTGGAAGTATGCTTGGGGTCATTGTCCATTTGGAAGACTCATTTGCGAGCAAGCTTTAACTTCCTGACTGATGTCTTGAGATGTTGCTTCAAAATATCAACACAATTGTCCTACCTCATGATGCCATCTATTTTGTGAAGTGCACCAGTCCCTCCTGCAGCAAAGCACCCCCACAACATGATGCTGCCACCCCCTTGCTTCACGGTTGGGATGGTGTTCTTCGGCTGGGGACAAAGATCGTACTTTTTGGAGAAATGTCCTCTGGTCTGATGAAACAAAAATAGAACTGTTTGGCCATAATTACCGTCGTTATGTTTGGAGGAAAAAGGGGGAGGCTTGAACAAAGGGACAAAGGGTGGGGACAAAGGGACAAAGATTTGTCCCCAAGCCTCCCCCTTTTTCCTCCAAACATAACGACAGTCATTATGGCCAAACAGTTCTATTTTTGTTTCATCAGACATTTCTCCAAAATGTACGATCTTTGTCCCCATGTGCAGTTGCAAACCGTAGTCTGGCTTTTTGATGGCGGTTTTGGAGCAGTGGCTTCTTCCTTGCTGAGCGGCCTTTCAGGTTATGTCGATACAGGACTCATTTTACTGTGGATATGGATACTTTTGTACCTGTTTCCTCCAGCATCTTCACATGGTCCTTTGCTGTTGTTCTGGGATTGATTTGCACTTTTCGCACCAAAGTACGTTCATCTCTAGGAGACAGAATGCGTCTCCTTCCTGAACGGTATGACGGCTGCGTGGTCCCATGGTGTTTATACTTGCGTACTATTGTTTGTACAGATGAACGTGGTACCTTCAGGCGTTTGGAAATTGCTCCCAAAGATGAACCAGACTTGTGGAGGTCTACCATTTTTTTCTGAAATCTTGGCTGATTTCTTTTGATTTTCCCATGATGTCAAGCAAAGAGGCACTGAGTTTGAAGGTAGGCCATGAATAAGCTAAGTAGCCAATAGGCAGAGGGTAAGATAATTTGTCTGATTCACTGTAATAATAGTATGGGAATAATAATGTATTTTATTTTGTAAAATGTTTTCTTGCATCAAACAACACTAGATTTTCAGTCACCTTGTCTGAAGGACAAGTGGAAAAACAGGTTAATGTCAAGCCCAGACTTTCTTTTCCAAAGTGTTCATGGAATATAGGCCTTACATTGAACACCACATATTGGCTGCTACTGTAGGCTGAATGATAGAACAACTATTTTCATGTCAAAAGGTTAAGGGATGTTGTTGATGGTAGGGGGTCTCTGGTAGGCCTATATTATGATAAAAATAGCCACAGTAGCTTACTTGGCCACTGTTAAAACTGTAACTTAAAGCGGGTACATCCTCAGTGTACACAGTAAACTTTCTTTATTTGTACTAATAGTGAAGACATCAAAACTATGAAATAACACATATATAATCATGTTGTAACCAAAAAGGTGTTAAACACTTCTTCAAATAGCCACCCTTTGCCTTGATGACAGCTTTGCACACTCTTGGCATTCTCTCAACCACGTTAATGAGGTAGTCACCTGGAATGCATTTAAATTAACAGGTGTGCCTTCTTAAAAGTTAATTTGTGGAATTCTTAACTTCTTAATGCATTTGCGCCCATCAGTTGTTTTGTGACAAGATAGGGGGTATACAGAAGATAGCCCTATTTGGTAAAATACCAATCCATATTATGGCAAGAACCGCTCAAATAAGCAAAGAGAAACGGCAGTCCATCATTACTTTAATACATGAAGGTCAGTCAATCTGGAGAATTTCAAGAAATTTCAACGTTTCTTCAAGTGCAGTTTCAAAAACGAACTAAACACGCCTATAGTTGGGTGTAACTCTGTAACTAAACATGCCTATGGTTGGGTGTAACTCTGTAACTAAACATGCCTATGGTTGGGTGTAACTCTGTAACTAAACATGCCTATGGTTGGGTGTAACTCTGTAACTAAACATGCCTATGGTTGGGTGTAACTCTGTAACTAAACATGCCTATGGTTGGGTGTAACTCTGTAACTAAACATGCCTATGATTGGGTGTAACTCTGTAACTAAACATGCCTATGGTTGGGTGTAACTCTGTAACTAAACATGCCTATGATTGGGTGTAACTCTGTAACTAAACATGCCTATGGTTGGGTGTAACTCTGTAACTAAACATGCCTATGGTTGGGTGTAACTCTGTAACTAAACATGCCTATGGTTGGGTGTAACTCTGTAACTAAACATGCCTATGGTTGGGTGTAACTCTGTAACTAAATATGCCATTGGTTGGGTGTAACTCTGTAACTAAATATGCCATTGGTTGGGTGTAGCTAGTGCTTAATTTGAGCAGGATGTTTTGGACTGTTTTGTTCCGGAAACTATTTGACCGGCTCCGGTACCTCTCATGGCATGAAATTGTATTTTCAATTTTTGCATTGTAAAAATTATAATAAAAGTGATCAAAGTTAATTCGAGTTGCCTCTTCGTTAATTCTCCTGCCCCCCACAAAGAAACGTAATGTGAAAAATTAGATTTTCTGCCCGGGCCTAATATTCTAAGGGTTTATTTGGGTTGGGCCGGGCCGGCTTTATAGTTTGCACAACATTGTAAACTATGTTTGAGACCAACGTGTGGCCATGGCTGTGTGAGAAGCGCGCCAGTATCTCACATGACTAGAATGAGATTTACTTTCTATGATCCCTCTCTGCTCTGATAGACATGAGTCTGCAACTCTCATCTCTCCAGCGTTGCACTTCATCATTTATTTCCTTATAGAATCATAGCTATGCAAAGCATTCTGAAGGAACTGCAGCACCCCTGATATATTGGAATACATTTGTCAAAGTTATATAATTACTGCTGTCTGTTCAGAAACAAATGAAATAATTCAGAATAGCCTACTACACCATGAGAAGGCCTATAATTTAGCAACAGAGGATCAATAGCTTCTTTAAAAAAATATCCTAGCTGTGGATTGTAGCCCAATAACAAGGAATAGCCTACAGTCAGGAACGCTCAGCAAATCTGTCAGTGAAAAAAACAGCATGCAGGCAAAACAGGCCTATCGCATTATTTCAAATACAATCGAGGGTGTTAAAACTGCCAGCTTCAGTCAGCTGATTCTAGTCATCCCTTCTGGTTAGTTCTAGTTGGGGACTTTAGTCTCCCATTCAGAGGACCCCCACTTTTGTTTGTGTCTTATTGGTCAAGGTCACGCCAAATACTTATCACCACATCTCCTTCAGCGGCCTTGATCAGTGGCCTTGATTCCCGAGACTTCAGTTTCAGTTAATCTATAAATCCCAGCATGCTGTATGGTCAGAAACCTACTTTCCCCATCCTGATGAGGACTTCCACAGTTTTTCCTCCTGTGGACTGAATCCCTGTATGTCTGTTGTTTAATTGTGCGTGCATCTAAATGTAAGTGCCTTGAGATCTGTATCATATTATGTGGAGCTAAGTTTTGTGGTTTATTGTGTATAATTACTGTGTGTTGAGCTTGTTTGCTCGCTTGCGCACCCGCTAATGTTAGCACTACTGTTAGCATTTTGCATTGTAATGCATGAGCATTTTAGTATGACTGTTAGCGATTAGCCGTTTATTAGCTTTGCTAATTTATGGTGCTAGGCTATGTTCTATTATATATATATATATATATATATATAATATTACTGTAATGTTTATTTGAGCACATTTGCCTGAGTTTAATGTGTACAAGTCCAACAGGCTGTTTAGTCTATTGCCATGTGACTAGGCCTTATGCCTGCTGTATTGTATAACCCTTGCTGTTATATATTTACCTGTGCTAGCTTATACAGCCATGTCATTCATATTATAGCAGTGCTGTAGTTTAAGTTTCTTTATCCTCTTTCCTTTCAGAACCACATACATAGTCATGTAAAATGAGGTAGAATTGCATGAAATGTGTTTTATAAAAGGCCACATTCTTTCTGAATCCTAGACTACTAGAAATGTTCTTCATGTGTGCAACTTCTGTAAGTGCCTCTACTCTACTGTCAGTTCTCACTGAACATGATTCTCAGTTATCTGAACCATGAGGGATCAGGTGTGTGTGTGTGTGTGAATGTGGACATCTTATTCTATTCAACTCCCCGGGACATCCGCCTCATCCTTGTTCTGACCGGACGTTCTGTAGTAGTTGCTACCGGTCTTAACCCAGAACCTAAGATTTCTTATTACATTCATGATTCTCTACAACCCTACCCTTATTTTCATCGGGAAAACACAGCTTGTAAAGAAAATAGCTCCTGCTGAGAAGAGAATACTATACTGTAGGCTACCAAAATATTTTATCAACTTCCAAATATTGTTTTACAAAAGAGAAAAGCTTTTGGAATGAGCGCATCGACCATCACCAGCAAGTGAGCTGTGCATCATTGAAACTGGAAAGCATTTTTAGGACTATAATTTCCTCTTCATATTGTAGCCTACAATATGTGTCTCCACACACATAGGTCTAGGCTATTGATGGATTCAAGACAAGGTTGTTTATGTCAGTGTCAAAGTAGCCTGCCATTTTGATCATTTATGCGGTATTAAAAAATAAAGTGTAACGTCTGCTTCCAACTCACACCCTCAAACACCTAGATCCCCTGAACGCAACTCACTCTCCAGATCCCAATCACCTGAATTCTAATCACCTGTTCACGCACCTGTATGTCATTATCATACACTATTTAGTTCAGTTCTTTGCACCCCATCACTGTAAGGTGTTGTTTGTTTTGTGACACACGTCTTTTGGAGCTCTGGGTTTCCCCGTGATTTACTCGCCTTTTGGACCCCCGCTTCCTGTTGTCCTTTGCAATAAACACCTGCTGCACCCTGCGCTTGAAACTAGCTGTCTCCATTCGTGTTCATTACACAAAGTCTCCAGTCATGTAAAATGAGGTAGAATTGCATGAAATGTGTTTTATAAAAGGCCACATTCTTTCTGAATCCTAGACTACTAGAAATGTTCTTCATGTGTGCAACTTCTGTAAGTGCCTCTACTCTACTGCTCAATGCCACTACGCAAATGCGATGATATGCATGCAATATTTATTTCACATTAGCTGATGTAAGTCAGTGGAACTATTCCTTTTATGGGCTATCATAGGATAATTTGTGTGTTTGTCAGGAAGAACAGTACTGTTATTCCTCATTCTTTTATTTTTCCACTTCACAGTTTCTGGTATAACTACTTATTTCTGGTATAACTACTAATATGCCTACTTAGTTCTTTGCAAATAAATCACAAATAAATGCATTTTTGTAGGCATTCATGTATCATGTAGGTAGTCTGTCATGGACATGTTGAAAATAGGATATATTGGAATTTGCCTCTTCCCTCAATTATTTTGTCATGGTAAGGAGGCTCTCAATAGCTCAAACACAAAATATCTTGCCTATTGTTGGCCTACTGTAAGATGACTGTCTGCAACTAGTCAGCCACAACCACCTTTAGATTTTTCTTGAAGGTGGGGTGACTTAAAGAAATGAATTGTTATAGCATGAACATTTTCAAAACCCCTGCACTTGGGAAGGGGATAGTTGCCCACATTATTTATTTGTTAATAACATTTCTTAATAGATCTCATCTCTCAATGTTCATCTCAAAGGGCACCAGATCGATGTATTTAGCTGTTCAAATTCCATTTTTCTTCTACCTGACCGGTCCCATCCGACTGGAACTATCTGGCAGGCTAACTGTTACCAGTTACTATCTGGCCAGCCTGGAAATAAAGAAGAGCCGCACACTCTAGGAGCTCAGATGCAAAAAATATCTATCTGGCTGGCCGGCTGACAGGTCCATTCTCGCTGGCCGGCTGGTACACTCTGGTTAAAAATTCTATTTTTTCTTTGTCTAGCTATGGATGCAGCCCAATAACAAGGCTTGCCTACAGTCGGGAACATGCGGCAGATCTGTCTGGGAACAGCATAAACACACTTACGACAAAACAGGCCTTTCGCAATATTTCTAATACCATCGTGGTGAAACAGGTTGGAAAACAAATGGCTCCTGCTGAAAATAGAAGTCTCTAATCTGTCTGATGTTAGCTACCAAAATATTTGATCAAATTCCAAATAGGTCTATAGTGCGACCATTGTTTTACAAAGTAAAACGAGAGATCTAGGCTTTTGGCATGAGGGCATTGGCCATCTCTGTTGCTGTCAAGTGAGCTGCACATCGTTGGGTGAGTCAGATAGTACGGTTACATGCACACACAAAATTATTGTGGATAGTCAGATTTAATATGGTTTGTTTAAAACTGAGTGATAGGAAGCACGAGCACCACCACCAATCAGCCTACACCAATGTGAACACATGTCGTTACTATGACAACTAGCGTAGCCATGTCAGCAAATTACTGCTGTCTGAACACACATCTGATTTGGCCATTTGTAACTTGGTGTTTTGGACAGTCTGTATTCCACAACGGGTTTGAAAAACAAAACTGATTTGAGTTTTAAGGCCTGCAGTGTGAAATGCTTCATTTCATATTATAGCCTACAATATGTGTCTCCACACACCTAGGCCTAGACTATTGATGGATTCAAGACAAGGTCATTGTTATTGATCTCAGATTCGATCATTTGTGCGATTATAAAAAGTCTCCAGTCATGTAAAATTATGTTAAATTGCATGAAGTGCTTTTATAAAAGGCTACATTTTTCCCGGACCCTAGGCTACTATAAATAAGCTGATAGCCTACACCTCTTTTCCTACCGTCTTTTCATGTCTTTAGGAGGCACTGTAACTAACTTGCTTATTTTGATGAGTGAGTCTGTTGCATAAATAAATAGCCCTCTGATAAAAAATTTACAAATGTTCACTACACAGGAAGTTAGTATGTTATACATTTCGAGATATGAATTATGAAAGCCCCCACGTAAATCAAATGAGCATAATATAAAAATCCATTTTAAGCTAGAGATGCGTCTCAATCCACCGTATCTGCTGATGTAGCACTTCCACATCTGTGGTGAAACGTGACAGAGCTAGAGCGGTGTTTGTCAGACCATGAGACATCCTGAAAATTGGTCTTCTCACAAAATAGTCTATAGTGTCCGAACAAACTATTATGACCCCTCTATGGAAAGATGATATTCTCACAAACACGATGGTGTTCTCCGTTTTGGGGACTTGTCTGAAGTCGGTACAGCCAATCTGCCAACTTCTGTCTGAACAGTTTGGGCTACACACTAATATGACCCCTATGTGGAAAGGTGAGACTCTCACGAACACATACATGTTGGTTATTAGGCCTCACAAGACACGTCTGAAGGTCGCCCAGTGCAACAGTTTAATAAATGTATGGAAGCATATTGTATATGGAGACTGTTTTAGTGCCAAAAATAAAATTCCTCACCGTTCTGATATCTCTCAGATATGACACACACTTCAAAACAAACTTCCTTTAGATTTTTTGGGGGGACTATCTGTTTTTTACATATTGTTTTGATTCTTCAAGGGGTCTTAAAATTCCAAATCAAATAGCAAAATGATTATTGGTATGACCTTCTTAAAACAATTCCATATAGCTTAGTAGAACCCCATACTTCCCCCAGCTTATGTCGACATACAACGGCCGTTCTTTGCAGAGTACAGAGGGCGTCAATGAAGTCGGTGAGAATCAAGTCCTTTCTCATTACTGTCCATCAGGGGGCACTGTGGCCCTTCAGAACCACCTCGCCTATAAAAGTAACTCCCTTGAAACACCTCTAAGGCATAATTTCCTTGGTCAAAGCATACAATGTTTTCGGCATAATGAAAGCAGGAGCAATATCAAGCAAGCAAATAGGTGATTTCTTGTGAAGCAAAAATATCTGATACACAAAGAAGAATATTAAACATGTATTTTCATACTGTTGTTGAAGCTATTATGCTGAACAAAATATAATGTTGCAGTATGGCCCATGGTTACACTACTATAGAACTTTGGATTGCAGAGAGAAAAAAAGAGAGGTGAAAAGCAAGTGTGAGGGGAGGATGTGCAGGTTTATCCGTTGCTGATTGTGTGTGACCTGCAAGGGTGGATAGTGAACAACTTATGTTTTCCATAGCAATTATCTCAGCACACACCTCTTGTGAGTCACTTGTTTGCACATTCTCTTTTACTAAGCTATGTGCTTAGCTACAAGTAAAACAAGAGGGGATAGTAGGACGAGATGGAGAAAGAGGGTGAAAAGAGGATGGGATGTAGTAGACAATATGAGGATGGAAAAGTAAAGTGAGGGGAAAGGCAATAAGGGTAGAGAGGAATAATCGGATGAAGGAGAGAGAGAGAAGGGGGGCAAACAAAGGTCTTTGTGGTTAACCTTAGCTCTGTAGGAGACCCAGTGAAATCAAAGTCATGACTTTCTTTAGGTTTGGCGAGAAGGGAAGACCAGTTACACACTATCCTAACGGCTGTGACTGGCTTAGACGTTGCAGATCTGACCAACACCATATACCTTATGGCTTCACAATAGAAACTAAGTCCGTTCAACAAGACAGTCTCAGCAAATGTCAGCTTCATATATTTATTAACATTGGCAAACAATCTGAAAGGGTTGTTGAAGACTAACTGTTAAAAGCTGAACATGGTTTGTGCAAACGTCTTCCTTAAGTACACATTTGAGTCAAAGCTATTGTAACAAGCAATGTGATTGATTATCACTACTGAAATGACCTCTTCAATTGCTGTGAAGAGCAGGCAGTTTAGCAGTCACTAAGTAACATACATTCCCACTCGTGTGCCAGTTTTGTGCTGAATCAACTCTCCTACACACACTAAAGCTAATTAATGCTGTAGCTTTGCTGGTTAATTGGGGCCCTAAACAATCGGAAAGCACATTGCCCCCTTGATACAAGCTTTCTTTACAATAGCAGCATTTGTTAATTCCAACTCCAGCCTCTGTTCATTCTCATTCCCCACCCCCTCTCTCTTTCTGTCTCTGTAACCCCCATCTTTTATTTACCACTCTCTCTCTTGCACTCTCTCCCCCTGCCAACTCTCTGTGCCACCCCCATCTCCACCCCCCCCACTCTCTACCTCATAAGAGCAGTGAAGGTGAAGGTGAAGATGGCTGACATGTGTTGTGTCCTTGCCTATTGCTCCACCCTCCTCCAGTCTGCTGCTCCGCCCTCCTCCCAGTCTGCTGCTCCACCCTCCTCCCAGTCTGCTGCTCCACCCTCCTCCCTGCCTGCTGCTCCACCCTCCTCCCAGCCTGCTGCTCCACCCTCCTCCCAGCCTGCTCCTCCACTCTCCTCCCTGTCTGCTGCTCCACTCTGCTCCCAGGTTCTGGCACCAATTAAAGCCTTAAACAACCATCAAACTAAAGCAACACGCAGGGGCCAACAATGCCACATCCCCTGTGTGAGGACTTTCAGAAATGTGGAGAGCGAGAGCAGGGGGCAGGAGGGGGAAGAAGGTGTGTACTTGTGTATGTGTTCATGAGAGAAATAAATAAAAATCTGGATGCGTTTATGGGTCTACGCACAAGCCTTGAAAACAGAACTGAATCAATTCAGAGGTCACACATTTATTTTCTTTACAGATGTTCAATGTTGGTTATAAATTGCCTTTAACACCCATGTGACTTTAAAGTATAAACACACAGTCTCTCTCTCTTTCTGAGAGACACACATGCACACACACTAGCTCCGGGGGTCTAAAGCATGGCTAGAACAGCAGGTCCTTCCAGTTCTTGTTTTCATTATTGATCCCTGCAATATTGACCAGGGGAGTGTGTATCAGTGGACATTCTCCCAGCTGGCTGTATCTCTTCAATAATCATGTCAATGTTCCAGGCTATCATCTCGTTGTTCCAGGCTATCACATTCAATAAGTACACATGGATATACTTCCACACAAAGCAGGCATGCAGAAAGTGATACACCCTCACTCATACACCTTAGCCAAATACATTTACACTCAGTTTTTCACAATTCCTGACATTTAATCCTAGTATAAATTACCTGTCTCAGGTCAGTTAGGATCACCACTTTATTTTAAGAATGTGAAATGTCAGAATAATAGTAGAGAGAATGATTTATTTCAGCTTTTATTTTTTTCATCACATTCCCAGTGGGTCAGAAGTTTACATACACTCAATATGTATTTGGTAGCATTGCCTTTAAATTGTTTAACTTGGGTCAAATGTGTCGGGTAGCCTTCCACAAGCTTCTCACAATAAGTTCAGCGAATTTTGGCCCATTCCTCCTGACAGAGCTGGTGTAACTGAGTCAGGTTTGTAGGCCTCCTTGCTCTCACATGCTTTTTCAGTTCTGCCCACAAATGTTCTATGGGATGGAGGTCAGGGCTTTGTGATGGCCACTCCAATACCTTGACTTAGTTGTCCTTAAGCCATTTTGCCACGACTTTGGAAGTATGCTTGAGGTCATTGTCCATTTGAAAGACCCTTTTGCGACCAAGCTTTAACTTCCTGACTGATGTCTTGAGATGTTGCTTCAATGTATCCACATAATTTTCTTTCCTCATGATGCCATCTATTTTGTGAAGTGCACCAGAGGGAGGACGTCGTTTCGTGGGGGTGTTGTACTACGACGGTGGGGGCACGAAGTGCCAACCCTACCACAAGAAGCCGAACGTTCGGAGGGGGAAAAAGGAGGTTTGTATTGCTACCAGTAATACCGGTTTGTCAAGATAAAAACAAAGTAGTCTGGTCTCCTGTAAAGTCCAAAAAGTATGATCTTTGTCCCCATGTGCAGTTGCAAGCCGTAGTCTGGCTTTTTTACGGAGGTTTTGGAGCAGTGGCTTCGTCCTTGCTGAGCGACCGTTCAGGTTATGTCGATATAGGACTTGTTTTACTGTGGATATGGATACTTTTGTACCTGTTTCCTCCAGCATCTTCACAAGGTCCTTTGCTGTTGTTCTGGGATTGATTTGCACTTTTCGCACCAAAGTACATTCATCTCTAGGAGACAGAAGGTGTCTCCTTCCTGAGCGGTATGACGGCTGCGTGGTCCCATGGTGTTTATACTTGCGTACTATTGTTTGTACAGATGAATGTGGTACCTTCAGGCGTTTGGAAATTGCTCCCAAGGATGAACCAGACTTGTGGAGTCTACAATTTTTTTTTCTGAGGTCTTGGCTGATTTCTTTTGATTTTCCCATGATGTCAAGCAAAGAGGCACTGAGTTTGAAGGTAGGCCTTGAAATACATCCACAGGTACACGTCCAATTGACTCAAATTATGTCAATTAGCCTATCACATGCAAGTATCATTTATAAAATTAATTAGTTGCCAATTGAAGAAACATAAGTGGTGTCAACTAACTCTTCAGATTTTACAATGTATTCGGAAAGTATTCAGACCCCTTGACTTTTTCCACATGTTGTTACATTACAGCCTTAATCTAAAATTGATTAAATTGTTTTGTTCCCTCAATCTACACACAATACCCCATAACGACAAAGCAAAAACAGGTTTTTAGAATTTGTAGAATTTTTTTGTAACAGAAATATCACATTTCCATAAGTATTTAGACCCTTTACTCAGTACTTTGTTGAAGCACGTTTGGCAGCGATTACTGCCTCGTCTTGGGCATGACGCTACAAGCTTGGCATTATTTTCTGCAGATTCTCTGAAGCTCTGTCAGGTTGGATGGGGAGTGTTGCTGCACAGCTATTTTCAGGTCTCTTCAGATATGTTTGATCGGGTTCAAGTCCAGGCTCTGGCTGGGCCACTCAAGAATATTCAGAGACTTGTCCAGAAGCCACTCCTACATTGTCTTGGCTGTGTGCTTAGGGTCATTGTTCTGTTGGAAGGTGATCCTTCGTCCGAGTCTGAGTTCCTGTGCGCTCTGAAGCAGGTTTTCGTCAAGGATCTCTCTGTACTTTGCTCCATTCATCTTTCCCTAAATCCTGACTAGTCTCCCAGTCCCTGCCACTGAAAAACATCCCCACAGCATGATGCTGCCACCACCATGCTTCACCGTAGGGATGGTATTGGCAAGGTGATGAGCGGTGCCTGGTTTCCTTCAGGAGTGAGGCTTGGCATTCAGGCCAAAGAATTCAATCTTGGTTTCATCAGACCAGAGAATCTTGTTTCTCATGGTCTGAGAGTCCTTCGGGTGCCTTTTGGCAAACTCAGGTTCTCCCTGAGGAGTGGCTTCTGTCTGGCCACTCTGCCATAAAGGCCTGATTGGTGGTGTGCTGCAGAGGTTGAAGGTTCTCCCATCTCCACAGAGGAACTCTGGAGTTCTGTCAGAGTGAGCATCAGGTTCTTTGTCACCTCCCTGACCAAGGCCCTTCTCCCCTGATTGCTCAGTTTGGATGGGCAGCCAGCTCTAGGAAGAGTCTTGGTGGTTACAAACTTCTTCCATTTAAGAATGATAAAGGCCACTGTGTTTTTGGGGACCTTCAATTCTGAAGACGTTTTTTGGTAACCTTCCCCAGATCTGGAGCTCTACGGACAATTCCTTCAACCTCATGGCTTGGTTTTTGCTCTGACATGCACTGTCAACTGTGGAACCTTATATAGACAGGTGTGTGCCTTTCCAAATTATGTCCAATCAATTTAATTTAGCACAGGTGGACTCCAATCAAGTCGTAGAAACATCAAGGATAATCAATGGAAACAGGATACACCTGAGTTAAATTTCGAGTTTCCTAGCAAAGGATCTGAATACTTATGTAAATAAGGTATTTCTGTTTGTTATTTTGAATACATTTGGTTGATAAAATTGTATTTTATAACACCCTGCTTCTTTAGAACAGCAATAATTCAAGCCATTCATTTAAAATGTCTGCTCTCTTGAGTGTATACTTTCCTGTTTATGTTGCAGGTGCAGTAAAGAAGTGGGACCTGAAGGCACCGATCAAGATATCAAGGGTGCCATGGCAGAGCACCTCAAGCACATGCCGGGGAGAACGGGGGGTGGTGACAAAAATCATTGATAGGGTTTCAGACTCTATGCTAGAGGTGTAACGGTTCACTAGACAGAACCGGTTTCTTATGTCGTCGTTTCGTGATTGGTTGAAAGTTTTGGTTTTGCCATACATTTTCCCATCTGCCGTTTTCACAATTAACAGTGTTGTTTCCCAGCCATCTGCATCCACTCACCATTTTTGATAAACGACCATTGCGCTGCTGCTGACCCCAGGGCCAGGAGGTTGCCAACTTCAACAGCCAGGAGTTGATAGAGCAGGTGTTCTTCCAGATTGACACCTGTGTTAATTACAGTGATTGTGGCCACTATTTTCATAGCTCCTGCTTACCAAAGTCCCTCACATCATGGCACCGAGCACTTTTATTTTTTGCCCTAGCACTACACAGCTGATTCAAATGATTAAAGCTGGACGATGAGGTGGTTATTTGAATCAGCTGTGTAGTGCTAAGGCAAAAACCACAACGTGCACCAAGTGGGACCCCAGGACCGAGTTTGGGAAACCCTGCCTTAGGGTAGAGTCATGCATCGGTTGGTTGCATACATTTTGAGCATTCTATACATCTGCGGGCTGGGTTGCACTTAAAACAAACATGATGCCCATGCTGTTGTCAGAGTGGCACTGAGACAGGATGCTTGCACACAGAAAGTGGTATAGCATACCCTGCTTTCCCTCCTATTTTCCTTCCTATCATCTTACTTTCTCACAGTCACTGTTTTATCCCTATAAGGTAGCTAGGCCTAGAGGAAGTGGCAGTGTTTGAGAACAAAATGAGAGGAAGACAATTATGGAAACAGTTCACAAGTGAAGTTACAAGTTTGGAAACATATAGTTGATGTTATCCTTGGATGGATTTTCACTCAGCATGCAAATCCGTGTTGATTGACAGTTCAAAAACAGGCAATTCCCTCGACCTCATGGCTTGGTTCTTGCTGACATGGACTGTCAACTGTGGGACCTTATAAAGGCAGGAGTGTGCCTTTCCAAATCATGTCCAATCAATTGAATTTACCACAGGTGGACTTCAATGAAGTTGTAGAAACCTCTGAAGGATGATCAATGGAAACAGGATGAACCTGAGCTTAATTTTGAGTATCATAGCAAAGAGTGTGAATACTTATGTAAATAAGGTATTTCTGTTTTTTATTTTTAATACATTTGCAAACATTTCTAAAAACCTGTTTTTGCTTTGTCATTGTGGTGTATTGTGTGTAGATTTAAGGATTTTTTAACAATTTTATCCATTTTAGAATAAGGTTGTAACGTGAAAAAGTTAAGGGGTCTGAATACTTTCCGAATGCACTGTACTTCAACTAATCACTTGGGAAGGATCACTTAAGTTGCAAGAAAGCTAGAGGGGGTCTGATGGTGTAATAGTGGTCCATACATTACCTTTACATCACTCATAGCACACAGCATATTGATCAATCTCTCTCAACAGGTTAGTGGTTTGTATAATGTTCTCGCAAATGGATATTGTGTATACAGTGTATATTGCCTTCAGAAAGTATTCATACCCCTTGACTTTTTCCACATTTTGTTGTGAAAGACTCACAAATGTAATTGCTGTCAAAGGAGAGTCTAACATGTATTGTCTCCGAGGATTGAATACTTATCTAATCAAGATATATTAGTGTTTTGTTTTTTGTTTTTTTTTGCAAATGTTAGAATTTTTCCACTTTGACATTACAGAGTATTTTGTGGAAAAAGTCTAGGTGTGTGAATAGGTAATGTCACCAACTGGCAAATTAGAGAATACTACAGTGGATGTGTGATTTTGAAAGGGTGTGGGATCAATACTTGACCATGTGATCATTATGATCATTATTTTCCTCTGAGTTACTGCTTCGGTGCTTGTTCACTCCCATCTCTGTTTAAAGCTGTTAAGCATTTGAAAATGAGGAGGACCTTGGATTTATGGCTGAAAAGGAGCCCTTTGTTGTAGACCTGAGACTGTATTTTTTGAGCCCAGACTCTCCCCAGGGTAGTTTAGAGTGGAACGCTGCTATGGGAAGCGCAGTTTGTGTCTTTTGGAAAATATATGGAAAGAAGTGGAAATGCAGCTAGAGTCATGAGAGGAATTGGCAAGCAGGTTGGCAGGTAGGGGTGTCAGAGGGCGTGTAGGACTTGTAATCTGCGAGTGGCAGCAGTTTGAATACAGATATGTTTTTTGGCGTTTTTTCCATAGAAAGGTTTGTGGTCATACGCACATCCTTAAAAACATATGTCCTGGCTAACGAAGATCGGTTTCGAATTGAAAAGTAATAAATAAAGCGGTGAATTGCGGGCCGCCTTGTTCTTTACTCGTTTTTATTTTCTAACCTAACCTGTCAATCCTCACCTTAACCATAGCATGCATAATCCTGTGGTGGAGAAGTTAAAAGGGCAATCTGCATTTGCTACATATATTTTTTGACTTTAAAATGAATGACATACATGCATGCCCACTGATTCTTGAAGAATATAACTTTTAAATGCCTCAT
>QNTS01001166.1:56127-96359 GCA_003317085.1 Hucho hucho
CATGAGCTTAGTTCAACTGTTTTACCCCATCAGAACCCAAAATATAATCTTGTTTTACTCTGTATAACCTCAAAACACAGTTACAACTATAATGTTGACATAATGGATGGTCAGTCCTGTATCCATAGCTCTGTCCATGAGTTTGAGTGGGTTTACATTTCTCCACCCCAATCCCTCAGCTGTTTACCTAATCAGTGACACTTTGTTATTGTTACAACTGCAGATTTCCCCTTTAAGGTAAGGAAAAGAGAACGGGGAGATGTTAAAACAAAAACCACAGTCTGAATGACAGACACTCGCAAGTAGAGCCTTTTTAACTCTTTATTTACATGTCTTCCTCGATCTCCTCTTTTCCTGTGTCATTAACCTACAGTATGTAGAGATGATTAAGTGCACATGGGCGTTTACATTACATTTCAAATAGATGTCACAGACATGCCTTTAATGAAAAGCTTTCTGTTGTGAATTCATCAGCTAACACATGAAAGAGAGTCTCCCTGTTGTGTCCACTCCCGGTAGGAAGTATTCTGCTCATGGGCTTGTTAAGATCTGGAAAACAGCCAGGTCTAACTTAATAGAATTGATCAACTTGCAAAGATGACTGATTTTGCCACCGTTTTGTCTTGTCATTAGCAAACATGAAAGCAGTAAGCAAATGTATCAATTCACTCTTCACTAACCCCGCCCCCATAGTTATTGTTGCTATCTCTGTCAAGCTTTCACTTCTGATTCAAACATGTAGATTTATATAGAAGATGAACAAGACTTTCTAGACAAAGCAATAACAATGGCTGCCCATTCACTTGAATGTAAGTTGCTCAAAAGTGCATTAGCCAAAAATACCAACACGCCATACATCACCAGCTTGCTTTACCTGCTCATTAAACAAGTGCTACTGCGACTCCATGCCTCACCAACGTGATTGGCTCGCACTCTGCTGGACCACAGCCTGGCTGTGATGACAGAAGCATGGAAATAAAAGAAACAACTTCACAACTTTGAAACATTAATACATCCACCAAAATAATTGAGGATGAATCAGTCCATGTCCTAATAAGAGGATATCTCAATCTCCTCTCTATTATAAAACTATATCTCACTCTCCTCTCTATTATAGAACTATACCTCAATCTCCTTTCTATTATATAACTATATATCACTCTCCTCTCTATTATAGAACTATATCTCACTCTCCTCTCTATTATAGAACTATATCTCACTCTCCTCTCTATTATAGAACTATATATCACTCTCCTCTCTATTATAGAACTATATCTCACTCTCCTCTCTATTATAGAACTATATCTCACTCTCCTCTCTATTATAGAACTATATCTCACTCTCCTCTCTATTATAGAACTATATATCACTCTCCTCTCTATTATAGAACTATATCTCACTCTCCTCTCTATTATAGAACTATATATCACTCTCCTCTCTATTATAGAACTATACCTCAATCTCCTCTCTATTATAAAACTATATCTCACTCTCCTCTCTATTATAGAACTATACCTCAATCTCCTTTCTATTATATAACTATATATCACTCTCCTCTCTATTATAGAACTATACCTCAATCTCCTTTCTATTATATAACTATATATCACTCTCCTCTCTATTATAGAACTATATCTCACTCTCCTCTCTATTATAGAACTATATCTCACTCTCCTCTCTATTATAGAACTATATCTCACTCTCCTTTCTATTATATAACTATATATCACTCTCCTCTCTATTATAGAACTATATCTCAATCTCCTTTCTATTATATAACTATACCTCAATCTCCTTTCTATTATATAACTATATATCACTCTCCTCTCTATTATAGAACTATATCTCACTCTCCTCTCTATTATAGAACTATATCTTACTCTCCTCTCTATTATAGAACTATATCTCACTCTCCTTTCTATTATATAACTATATATCACTCTCCTCTCTATTATAGAACTATATCTCACTCTCCTCTCTATTATAAAACTATATCTCACTCTCCTCTCTTATAGAACTATATCTCACTCTCCTCTCTATTATATAACTATATATCACTCTCCTCTCTATTATAGAACTATATCTCACTCTCCTCTCTATTATAGAACTATATCTCACTCTCCTCTCTATTATATAAATATATATCACTCTCCTCTCTATTATAAAACTATATCTCACTCTTCTCTCTATTATAAAACTGTATCTCACTCTCCTCTCTTATAAAACTATATCTCACTCTCCTCTCTATTATAGAACTATATCTCACTCTCCTCTCTATTATAGAACTACCCTACTGGTCAAAGGTTTTGGAAAACCTACTCATTCAAGGGTTTTTCTTTACTTTTACTATTTTCTACATTTTAGAATAATAGTGAAGACATCAAAACTATGAAATATCACATATGGAATCATGTAGTAACCAAAAAAGTGTTAAAAAAATCTAAATATATATTAAAACATTTGAGATTCTTCAAAGTAGCTACCCATTGCCTTGATGACAGCTAACCCTAACCCTAACCCTAACCCTCAACCAAATTGAGATGCATTTGACCATGCCAAGGTGACTGGGAATATAGTCGAACACAAACAGTGTAGTTATTCCCTCTGTAATGCAATCAAACAGGCAAAACTTCAGTACAGAGACAAAGTGGAGTCACAATTCGACGGCTCAGGCACGAGACGCATGTGGTAGGGTCTACAGACAATCAAGGATTACAAAGGGAAAACCAGACACCGACGTCCTGCTCCCACAGAAGTTAAATACTTTCTTTGTCTGTTTTGAGGAAAATACAGTGCCACCAACTTGGCCCGCTTTCAAGGACTGTGGACTCTCGTTCTCCGTGGCCGAAGGGAGTTAGACATTTAAACGTGTTTACGGACACATTCCATCGCAACCTATCCCAGTCTGCTGTCCCCACTTGCTTCAAGATGTCCACCATTGTTCCTGTACCCAAGAATACAAAGGTAACTGAACTAAATTACTATCACCCCGTAGCACTCACTTCTGTCATCATGAAGTGCTTTGGAGGCTAGTTAAGGATCATATCACCTCTACCTTACCTGACACCCTAGACCCACTTCAATTTGCTTACCACCCCAATAGATCCACAGACGATGCAATCACCATTGCACTCAACACTGCCTTATCCCATCTGGACAAGAGGAATACCTACAGTTGAAGTCGAAAGTTTACATACACTTATGTTTGAGTCATTAAAACCTTTTCAACCACTCCACAAATTTGTTGTTAACAAACTTCTTAGGGAGCGGCTCCCGAGGTGATGGTTTTGGAGAGTCTGGCATGCCCAAAGTAAAATGCCTCCCACTCAGGCCCAGAAAATAGGATATGCACATAATTAGTACTATTGGATAGGAAACACTCTGAAGTTTCTAAGAGTGTTAAAATATTGTCTGTGAGTATAACAGAACTGATATAACAGGCGAAAACCCGAGGAATTTCTGTCCTGGAAAAAGTGTTTTTGACACATTGCATCATTTTGAACCCCCCCCTATTAAAAACAGACATATATAGGAGTAAGATTGCACTACCTATTGCTTCCACTAGATGTCAACAGTCTCTAGACAGTGTTTGATGATGTTTAGTTGCTCTGGATGGTAATAGAAGAAGAATTTCGAACTGGTCATCAGATGTAAACAGAAGAGGATGGGCGTTCACGGGCTCGCGCGCGCTGTGTTTTTTTCCTTTCCTATCGTCCAGTTTATAATCCGGTTGAAATATTATAGTAAATATACATAAAAGTGTTCCTAAGGATACATTATCAATGATGTTTGATTGTTCTTGGACAAGTGTATAGGTATAGGTTGAACGCGTTCTCTTCACGGTTCAATGGGCGAGTGGACGCTGTATTTTATGAACATAATGCGCCAACCAAACGGAGATTTATGGATATAATAAATGATTTTTTCTAACAAAAGAACCATTGGATGTCTTCGTTGGACACTTGAGAAGCCCTCAGCAGAAGTTCTTCAAAAGGTAAGGGATTTGTTTTCGCTGTGAAATGTGTTTTATGTGAACCGCGATGGTTTATGAATTTATGCTAATGGAAAATATTGGAGGTGCTACCCTCAAACAATCAAATGTTGTGCTTTCGCCGTCAAGCCTTTTTGAAATCTGACAACGCTGTGATATTGCCAAGAAGCAGAGCTTTTGATGACTATGCAACACTTGTATAGTGTCGCTAGCGCCCCACCACTCCCTAAGTAGTTAACAAACTATAGTTTTGGCAAGTCGGTTAGGACATCTACTTTGTGCATGACACAAGTAATTTTTCCAACAATTGTTTACAGACAGATTATTTTACTTACAATTCACTGTGTCACAATTCCAGTGGGCCAGACGTTTACATACACTAAGTTGACTGTGCCTTTAAATAGCTTGGAAAATTCCAGAAAATGATGTCATGGCTTTAGAAGCTTCTGATAGGCTAATTGACATAATTTGTGTACCTGCGGATGTATTTCAAGGCCTACCTTCAAACTCAGTGCCTCTTTGCTTGACATCATGGGAAAATCAAAGGAAATCAACCAAGACATCAGAAATTTTTTTGTGGACCTCCACAAGTCTGGATAATCCCTGGGAGCAATTTCTAAATGCCTGAAGGTGCCACGTTCATCTGTACAAACAATAGTTCACAAGTTTAAACACCATGGGACCACGCAGCCATCATACCGTTCAGGAAGGAGATGCATTCTGTCTCCTAGAGATGAACGCACTTTGGTGCCAAAAGTGCAAATCAATCCCAGAACAACAGCAAAGGACCTTGTGAGGATGCTGGAGGAAACAGGTACAAAAGTATCTATATCCACAGTAAAACAAGTCCTATATCGACATAACCTGAAAGGCTATTCGGCAAGGAAGAAGCCACTGCTCCAAAACCACCATCAAAAAGCCAGACTACGGTTTGCAACTGCACATGGGGACACAGATCGTACATTTTGGAGAAATGTCCTCTGGTCTAAAGAAACAAAAATAGAACTGTTCGGCATCGTTATGTTTGGAGGAAAAAGGGGGAGGCTTGCAAGCCGAAGAACACCATCCCAACCGTGAAGCACGGGGGTGGCAGCATCATGTTGTGGGGGTGCTTTGCTGCAGGAGGGACTGGTGCACTTCACAAAATAGATGGCATCATGAGGAAGGAAAATTATGTGGATATATTGAAACATCATCTCAAGACATCAGTCAAGATGTTAAAGCTTGGTCGCAAATGGGTCTTCCAAATGGACAATAACCCCAAGCAAACTTCCAAAGCTGTGGCAAAATGGTTTAAGGACAACAAAGTCAAGGTATTGGAGTGGCCATCACAAAGCCCTGACCTCAATCCTATAGAACATTTGTGGGCAGAACTGAAAAAGCGTGTGCGAGCAAGGAGGCCTACAAATCTAACTCAGTTACACGAGCTCTGTCAGGAGGAATGGGCCAAAATTCACCCAACTTAATGTGGGAAGCTTGTGGAAGGCTACCCGAAACGTTTGACCCAAGTTAAACAATTTAAAGGCAATGCTATCAAATACTAATTGAGTGTATGTAAACTTCTGGGAATGTGATGAAAGAAATACCAACTGAAATATATCATTCTCTCTACTATTATTCTGACATTTCACATTCTTAAAATAAAATGGTGATCCTAACTGACCTGAGACAGGGAATTTTTATTAGGATTAAATGTCAGGAATTGTGAAAAACTGAGTTGAAATGTATTTGGCTAAGGTGTATGTAAACAACCTTCAACTGTACGTCAGAATGCTGTTCATCGACTGTAGCTCAGCCTTCAACACCATAGTACCTTCCAAGCTCATCATTAAGCTCCTTGCCCTGGGTCAAAACCCTGCCCTGTGCAACTTGGTCCGGGACTTTCTGTCGGGCCGCCCCCAGGTGGTGAAGGTAGGAAACAACACCTCCACTTTGTTGATCCTTAACACAGGGGCCCCATAAGGGCACGTGCTCAGCCCCTTTCCTGTTCTCCCTGTTCACCCATGACTGTGTGGCCACGCACACCTCTAACTAAATCCTAAAGTTTGCAGACGACACTACAGTAGTAGGCCTGATTACCAACAATGACGAGATAGCCTACAGGGAGGAGGTGAAAGTCCTGGCAGAGTGGGGCCAGGAAAATAACCTCTCTCTCAACACAACAAAGGAGCTGATCATGGACTTCAGGAAACAGCAGAGGGAGCACTCCCCTATCCAAATCAACGGTACCGCAGTGAAGAAGGTGTAAAGCTTCAAGATCCTCGGCGTACACATCACTGACAATTTGAAATGGTTCACCCACACAGACAGTGTGGTGAAGAAGGCGCAACAGCACCTCTTCAACCTCAGGATGCTGAAGAAATTCGGCTTGGCCCCTAAGACCCTCAGAAACTTTTACAGATTCACAATTGAGAGCATCCTGTCGGGCTGTATTACCGGCTGGTACAGCACCTGCACTACCCATAACCGCAGGGCTCTCCAGATGATGGTACGGTCTGCCCAACGCATCACCGGGGGCACACTGCCTGCCCTCCAGGACACCTACACCGATGTCACAGGAAGGCCAGAAAGATCATCAAGGACATCAACCACCCAAACCACGGCCTGTTCACCTCGCTAAGACAAAGGAGCTGATTGTTGACTACAGGAAATGGAGGGCCGAGCACGCATTGATGCAGCTTCTATCTTAAGGCCATCAGACTGTTAAATAGCCATCACTAGCTGGGTACCACCCGGCTACTCAACCCTGCACCTTAGAGGCTGCTGCCCTATGTACATAGACATATAATCACTGGCCACTTTAAATAATGGAACTCTAGTCAATTTAATATTGTTTACATACTGCTTTATTCATTTCATATGTATATACTGTATTGTATTCTACTGTATTTAGTCAATGCCACTCCGACATTGCTCATCCTAATATTTATATGAATATATTTCTTATTTACATTATTTTACTTTTAGATTTGTGTATTGTTGTGAATTGTTAGATACTACTGCACTGTTGGAGCTAGGAACACAAGCATTTCGCTACACCCGCAATAACATCTGCTAAATATGTGTATGTGACCAATACAATTTGATTTGATTTTAGAACTATATCTCTTACTCTCCTCCCTATTATGGAATTATATCTCACCCTCCTCTCTATTATGGAACTATATCTCACTCTCCTCTCTATTATAGAACTGTATCTCACTCTCCTCTCTATTATAGAACTGTATCTCACACTCTTCTCAATTTTTAGAACTGTATCCCACTCTCCTCTCTAATATTGAACTGTATCTCACTCTCCTCTCTATTATAGCTATATCTCACTCTCCTCTCTATTATAGAATTGTATCGTACTCTCCTCTATATTATATAATTTATTTTTGATCACAGGCCATACGGTGGCTTTTGGCATTTTTCCTATTTTGTTGCCTTACAACCTGGAATTAAAATAGACTTTTGGGGGGTTTGTATGTATCATTTGATTTACACAACATGCCTACCACTTTGAAGATGCAAAATATTTTTTATTGATAAAACAAACAAGAAAAAAAAGAAAAAAAGAACTTGAGCGTGCAAAACTATTCACCCCCCTCTACAAAATACTTTGTAGAGCCACCTTTTGCAGCAATTACAGCTGCAAGTCTCTTGGGGTATGTCTCTATAAGCTTGGCACATCTAGCCACTGGGATTTTTGCCCATTCTTCAAGGCAAAACTGCTCCAGCTCCTTCAAGTTGGATAGGTTCCGCCGGTGTACATCAATCTTTAAGTCATACCACAGATTCTCAATTGGATTGAGGTCTGGGCTTTGACTAGGCCACTCCAAGACATTTAAATGTTTCCCCTTAAACCACTCGAGTGTTGCTTTAGCAGTATGCCTAGGGTCATTGTCCTGCTGGAAGGTGAACCTCTGTCCCTGTCTCAAATCTCTGGAAGACTGAAACAGGTTTCCCTCAAAAATGTCCCTGTATTTAGCGACATCCATCATTCCTTCAATTCTGAACACTTTCCCAATCCCTGCTGATGAAAAACATCCCCACAGCATGATGCTGCCACCACCATGCTTCTCTGTGGGGATGGTGTTCTCGAGGGGATGAGAGGTGTTGGGTTTGCGCCAGACATAGCGTTTTCCTTGATGGCCAAAAAGCTCAATTTTAGTTTCATCTGACCAGAGTACCTTCTTCCATATGTTTAGGGAGTCTCCCACATGCCTTTTGGCTAACACCAAACGTGTTTGCTTATTTTTTTCTTTAAGCAATGGCTTTTTTCTGGCCACTCTTCTGTAAAGACCAGCTCTGTGGAGTGTACAGCTTAAAGTGGTCCTATGGACAGATACTCCAATCTTCGCTGTGGAGCTTTGCAGCTCCTTCAGGGTTATCTTTGTTCTCTTTGTTGCCTCTCTGATTAATGCCCTCCTTGCCTGGTCCGTGAGTTTTGGTGGGCGGCCCTCTCTTGGCAGTTTTGTTGTGGTGCCATATTCTTTAAATTTTTTTATAATGGATTTAATGGTGCTCCGTGGGATGTTTAAAGTTTTTGATATTTTTTTATAACCCAACCCTGATCTGTACTTCTCCACAACTTTGTCCCTGACCTGTTTGGAGAGCTCCTTGGTCTTCGTGGTGCTGCTTGCTTGGTGGTGTTGCAGACTCTGGGGCCTTTCAGAACAGGTGTATATATACTGAGATCCTGTGAAAGATCCTGTGACCCTTAGTTAATTAGATTGCACACAGGTGGACTTTATTTATGTGACTTCTGAAGGTAATTGTTTGCACCAGATCTTATTTAGGGGATTCATAGCAAAGGGGGTGAATACATATGCACACACCACTTTTCAGTTTTTTATTTTCTAGAATTATTTGAAACAAGTCATGTTTTTCATTTCACTTCACCAATTTGAACTATTTTGTGTCTGTTACATGACATCCAAATAAAAATAAATTTAAATTACAGGTTGTAATGCAACAAAATAGGAAAAACGCCAAGGGGGATGAATACTTTTGCAAGGCACTGTATGTGTCAGTGTGTTTTTTTATCACACAAACACACTACCTTGAGAGAAATGATCACATTTTGGTGACAGTTTGTCACTGCCTACTCAATTGCTGGTAGTTCACCCGGTAGTTCTCCTCATATCAAATCAAATCAAATTTGATTGGCCCTGTACACATATATAGTAGACGTTATCGTAGGTGCAGTGTCTAGCTCCAGTAGTGCAGTAATACCTAACAACACAAAACAATACAAACAAATCTCACAAATAAAAATAAACGAATTTGCAACTTTCACAACGAGCAATGTCAGAGTCTGGATATAAAATGTATATGATGGTGTGTATGGACAGTGTATGAATAAAAAAGCTGTGTTCAGCAGCATTTATATAGGATGAGCCTTGGCTAGAAAACAGTATATACATATCAAGTGGGTAAAACAGTATGTAAACATTATTAAAGTGACCAGTGTTCAATAACTATGTACATGGGGCAGTACTGAGCGGGCAGAGGCCGGGTAGTGGTGACTATATAACAATTTTAAGAATGCTTGTGTCTGAGCCGTTGAATTGCGAATTCACTTTGTCCCTTTACTGTCGTTATGCCTGTTTGATTGCCTTACTGAGGGCATAGCTGGACTGTTTGTATTCGTCCATGTTCCCAGTCACCTTGCTGTGGTTAAATGTGGTGGTTCACTCTTTCAGTTTTGCACGAATGCTGCCATCCATCCACAGTTTTTGGTTTGGATAAATTCTAAATGTCACAGTGGGAACAACATCCTATATGCACTTCCTGATCAACTCAGTCACCCAGAGGCAACACAGAACATATCCCAGCCCGCGTGACCAAACAATCTTGAAACATAGATTCATATAGGTCAGACCAACGTTGAACAGTCCTTACCATGGGTAATTCCTGTTTAAGTTTCTGCCTATAGGAGGGGAGGAGTAGAATGGAGGCGTGGGCAGGAGAGGGCCTTGTAGCCGTCCCGGAAGGGGGAGTAGCGATGGTCAAGAGAGCTCGATGAGCGAGTAGCACAGGAGATGTGTTGATAGAACTTTGGCAGTGTTTTCTTCAGATTTCCTTTAATAATGTCCCCAGCTACAATATATGCGGCATCAGGATATACGGTTTCCAGTTTTCACAAAGTAAAGTGTTGTTCCTTGAGAGACATTGCGGTGTCGACTAGGGGGGGGGAATATGCATGGCTGTGACGAAGACTGAAGAGAATTCTCTCGGGAGGTATTGCGGTCGGGATTTGATGGTGAGTTCTTTCTTCCTGTCCGGGGACAGTATGTCTGGAGAGAGACATGGTTCCATGAAACAGAGTATGTTACAGTCCCTGATGTCTCTCCTGAAGAACATCCCCACACTGAGCTCGTCTGCTTTATTGTCCAGGGGACTGAACATTAGCAAGTAATATACTCGGAAGCTGTGGATGGTAAACACGCCTCCTGAGTTGGACCAGAAGCCCACTCCTTATTCCTCTTCTCCATCGATGGCATCTTGGAGTAGCCCCTGGGATGAAGGGAATTGCCCCGGGGAGTCCAAACAAAGGATCCAGTGAACCAGTTATAGCCTTCAGTCCTAGTTTTGATTTGCCTGTTTGCCTACCTGTGTATTACCATTGCCTGCCAGTGACCACGATTCCTGCCTTCTGTGAAGGCGAAATAAACACCTGCCGCGCCCTGCGTGTGAATCTACACATTTTTCTCCCTGAGTATTCATTACAGTAGGTAATAATGCAAGAAACGTTCTGAGCAAAAAAGCAATAACACAAAAATTTAAATGCTGCAAATTTGGCCAGGCGCTAGAAACAGGGCGACCATGTTTGTCAACACCATCTTATAAGCTCCTGATTATCAGTTTTGGGGAATTAGAAGGGGGAGGTTTGACACAACTGATGTATTTTAACTACAAAGATGAATTGTGTCGGCTGTTTAGTGAGTTTCACCCTGGGACAGTCCATAAATACTTTATAGTATATTAAAACATTATAGCATTAGGATAATCACGTCAGTGCTAGTAAGTTTGGATGGCAAATAGATGAATAGTGGTTACAGGTTCTTTTGCTACAGTAAAATGTTTAACAAAAGCATAGTGTCTTGCCTCTGGCATGTTAAAATGTCATATCATCCTCTGAATGGACTCCATAAACATGTAGATGACCCTAACCTAGTGAAGGGTTATGGAGTCCATTCCGAGGATGATATGACATTTTATTAGGTAACTGATCATTTCTCTCTCACTATTTTCTAGGTGGATCTACTTAATTAATGGAATTAAATGTAATTGCCCCTCAACCTGGCAAATGAGCGTGTGCTGTTTTGATTGTACAGTAATAATGAGAGATTAATGAAGTACAAGACCATGTGACCTGGCAAAACTGATTCCTGGACCATGTGACCTGGCAAAACGGGATTCCTAGACCACGTGACCTGGCAAAAAGGATTCCTGGACCACGTGACCTGGCAAAATGGGATTCCTAGACCATGTGACCTGGCAAAACGGGATTCCTAGACCACGTGACCTGGCAAAATGGGATTCCTAGACCATGTGACCTGGCAAAATGGCAAAATGGTCCATGGTCACATAGTCAGGAATGGTCACATAGTCAGGAAAGACTACTATCTTCTGGTAGTACTACTGTACTGTACACACAGTCAACCAATGGTAGTCCTACTGTACCATACACACAGTCAACCAGTGTGTGAAGATATCCCTCTGATATCCCAGCTAGTCAGACATAGAAGTGTTAGAATTGGCATTTGGTGAAACTGCCATGTCCATTTGGGATATTACAACAGCAAAGAAGTTACTGCAAACAGCCGAGTACCATCAACTGTGACTTGACTGATCCAGATCCTCACAAACATCACAGTTCAACAACTGGGCTCCTGACTGGTCCAGATCCACTCAGACTGTCACAGTTCAACAGCTGGGGTTCAATCTCTGCTAATCTGACACATCCAGGAAATGGAACAAGCTAACATTTTAAAAGAAAAAGGAAGTGAAGCATCTAGACCCCTGATCGGAGTCAGCCAATTGGACAGAGTTAAGTGGGGCCTTGCTGTCCAGGATGGTTGGTTGATTAATGGGTTGGAACTGATGGAGAGAAACATGCACTAATGGATTGATCTTCCCGAGCAGGAAGAGCTCAGTGAATCAAACTTCCCCTTTATAATGCAATTTACTCCCCTGGCAAATTTACTCCACCGCCCCCCTGCTTCTTGTCTAACAGTGATAACCAATGCCAAACGAATAGGTAAGAGGTGGGAGTAGGGTGGGGCGACATTTGGATGAGGAGAGGGTGAGTGGGTGGCTGAGGCATGGGGAGAGGGGGGAGAAGAGGGGATGGAGACATGTGGGGAGGAGAGAAGTGAGGTAGGGGTTGGCGGAGGTTTGGGTCAGGGCCGGATCCTCATCCATCACCCGGTGAAGTTATTTAATTTCTGCCTGGCAGGTCGGTCTACCCTGGGGGATGTTCTGGATCAGGGCACAGCAATCACTATCCATCTCCGCTCATTTAGCACACCGTGCCAGCCTCTCCGGCCCACCTCCAGCCACACCGCTCAACTATACACACACACCTGCCTACTGACAGTCAGGACCTGGCACATCCAGTGCTGCATTAACGCCAGGTCCCTCTGTCCCCTCCCTCCCTTCCTACCTCCCCCAGCCACAGCTCTGTCTGTGTTGAGGTGTTGCCAATGGAGAGCGACAGAGAGCAAGGGGCTAGCATGACAGACACAAATCCCTGGTGTTCACTGAGCAGTTATTTCAGGTCACGTTGGAGATGGTATCGTGCTCAGTACTGTGATGTCGGGGAAGAGAGAAGCTGTTGAGAGACTTCACCATTCATAACTTAGAGACCACACTTCATAACCTTATCCATCCACGGTGTCCAAATTGTGAAAGTATTTGCTGGTCCCTCCCTATATCCTAATCATTTGACTTTAAAATAATGTTTATTTTAAGACAAATATTGATGCCATAAGTCAATGGTGCCACCTGTCAATGATTTTAAAGGGCAGGATAATGATGATTTAAATGGTTTCACTGTCCAGATCTGTTTACATTATAGAATGTGTCCCCGACTGTCACAATGTGTTCTTTAATCGTCTACACCTGTCTAAAAATGTGGGCACAATCAGAATGTGGATAAGATCAGGACACAGAACCCATGTTAGCGCCTAGTATAAACAGGACTATAGACTTTACATATCATTACTATGGACAGAACCCCCTCAGGTCCTAGCCACATTGGGATTTTGTGTCAGAGAGTCATCTGTTGCTGGATGAATGACAAGGTAGGTGATATACTGACAAAACGCTGAAACGGTATGCAAAAAGTAGTGATGAGTTGTTCTTTTGATGGACAAGAATGGACAATGATGTGCGTCATATACGATTTAATCTGTGCTCTTGCGTCTTTTCAGTTCCATGGAGAGCTCCTCACCCACCCATACAGCTGGGCTCTCTAATCAGCTCCATAGAGAGCTACTCACCCAGCCATACAGCTGGGCTCTCTAGTCAGCTCCATGGAGAGCTCCACACCCACCCATACAGCTGGGCTCTCTAGTCAGCTCCATGGAGAGCTACTCACCCACCCATACAACTGGGCTCTCTAGTCAGTTCCATGGAGAGCTACTCACCCAGCCATACAGCTGGGCTCTCTAGTCAGCTCCATGGAGAGCTCCTCACCCACCCATACAGCTGGGCTCTCTAGTCAGTTCCATGGAGAGCTACTCACCCAGCCATACAGCTGGGCTCTCTAATCAGCTCCATGGAGAGCTCCTCACCCAGCCATACAGCTGGGCTCTCTAGTCAGTTCCATGGAGAGCTACTCACCCAGCCATACAGCTGGGCTCTCTAATCAGCTCCATGGAGAGCTCCTCACCCAGCCATACAGCTGGACTCTCTAATCAGCTCCATGGAGAGCTCCTCACCCAGCCATACAGCTGGGCTCTCTAATCAGCTCCATGGAGAGCTCCTCACCCAGCCATACAGCTGGACTCTCTAGTCATTCAAAAACAGTGGTCAACTCCTTCATACCTATCTTGTAAATCAGTACACTAATGCAGTTTGCAACCCCTCAACTGCTTTGTAGAAACTTGATTTGCTTTATCTCCAACAATGGAGCTGTTACTCGCTTGAGTGGGAGATGATATTCATGCAGTAATTATAATATCAGACACATGGATTAATGCTTGTCTAGTCAACGATTTGTGCAGGCCTCATGGTCTGGTGGTGTAGGTACATGTACGGCTCCCCATTGCATTTGTTTAGAGGTCCAACTGTGGCAGTGGATTGAGTCATACTTTCACAGTAATTTTCAATAGGTGACATGAGTGGTTATATCCATCCAGAAGACAATACTGTATAGTCTGCTATTGTACAAATGATCATGGTGGTAATTTGTTATCATAGTGCTTGATTTATTGAATGCTTTATGAAAGCAATATGTTTTAGGAACATCCATGTCAAGGACTATTGGTTACTTCAACTTATGTCCATTTGGCATTAAAAGTTCTTCAACTTTTCAAAAGTCAGACATTTTTGAAATTTAACCCAAAGTAAATCAAATTATAACTTAAATAATGATTTCCTGACTCAAACCATTGTACAACAAACATTGGAAAGCTCAGAGCATTGTTTTGAAATAAGACTAGAGTGGGCCTTTAAGACGATATGAAACAAACTCTGCACTACTCTGAAAGACAGTGTTCTGACGGTGTAGTTCAGGGAGAAGCTTACTTTCCTGGCTGTGTGATCTCCAGTTTGTCTCCCAGCAGTTAGGCTAATTTTACCCGGCGGGAATCCTTTTGAAAGCCATCCCTGTGCAATCACAGAGAAACAGAATTTTTGTCCGTGATTGCTGAGCTGAAACTGAGACTGACATCTTGTCGGGATGTGTAGATCTCTCTCCTTACAAATCAGAGAGAGAGAGAGAAAGAATGAGAAAGATGGAGTAAGAGAGAGAGAGGGGAAGGGTGTGTGAACGTTTTGAGAGATAATCAGAATTCTATGCTGGATCTTCCCTGTGCATATTTTCTTCATGTCAAAATGCCATGTCAATACCATATTAATCAAAACAGATTATTCAGAACCGTGGAGGCGGATAGAGTCTTCATGCACCTGATACAATTCAGGGAGGGGAGTGCTGTAATTTTGAAGGCCATGCAGTTCACCTCTTTGGTCTCACTGCAGTCAGGGTCAATCACGGGGGATGTCCATATTAGGGTAAATATGTCAATATGCCAAAATTTTACCCCCATATATTGCTTTCCCTTAAACCCAAAAGATACAGACAAAATGTGGAGACAGGAGACACATTATAATACCAGGGGAGATGCACTTAACCATAATCAGAAAGTGGTAAGATCATCTTGTTGAAAATGTAAAAGTTGCATGTATGGTGCATTCGGAAAGTATTCAGACCCCTTGACTTTCTCCACATTTTGTTATGTTACAGCCTTATTCTAAAATGGATTCAATAGTCGCCCCCCCCACCCCCCCAAAATCAATCTACACTTAATACCCCATAATGAGAAAGCATTTTTTGCAAATTTAAAATTAAATTAAAGTATTCAGACCCTTTACTCAATAATTTGTTGAAGAACCTTTAATAGCGATTACAGCCTTGAGTCTTCTTGAGTATGACATTTCAAGCTTGGCACACCTGTATTTGGGGAGTTTCTCCGATTATTAGCCACTCAAGGACATTCAGAGACTTGTCATGAAGCCACTCCTGCGTTGTCCTGGCTGTGTGCTTAGGGCCGTTGTCCGGTTGGAAGGTGAACCGTTGCACCCAGTCTGAGGTCCTGAGCGCTCTGGAACAGGTTTTCATCAAGGATCTCTCTGTACTTTGCTCCGTTCGTCTTTGCCTCAATCCTGACTAGTCTCCCAGTCCCTGCCGCTGAAAAACATTCCCACAGCAGGATGCTGCCACCGCTATGCTTCACCGTAGGGATGGTGCCAGGTTTCCTCCAGATGTGACACTTGGCAATCAGGCCAAAGAGTTCAGTCTTGGTTTCATCAGAATCTTGTTTCTCATGGTCTGAGAGTCCTTTAGGTGCCTTTTGGCAAACTCCAAGTGGACTGTCATGTGCCTTTTACTGAGGAGTGGCTTCCATCTGGCCACTCTACCATAAAGGCCTGGTTGGTGGAGTGCTGCAGAGATGGTTGTCTTTCTGGAAGGTTCTCCCATCTCCACAGAGGAACTCTGGAGCTCTGTCAGAGTGACCATGGGGTTCTTGGTCACCTCCCTGACCAAGGCCTTTCTCCCCCTGATTGCTCAGTTTGGCCGGGCGGACAGCTTTCAAACTTCTTCCGTTTAATAATGATGGAGGCCACTGTGTTCTTGGGGACCTTCAATGCTGCAGAATATTTTTATGATACCCTTCCCCAGATCTGTGCCTCGACACAATCCTGTTTTGGAGCTCTACGGACAATTCCTTCGACCTCATGTCTTGGTTTTTGCTCTGACATGCACTGTGAATTGTGGAACCTTATATAGATAAGTGTGTTCCTTTCCAAATCATGTCCAATCAATAGAATATAGCACAGGTGGACTCCAGTGAAGTCGTGTAAACATCTCAAGGATGATCAATGGAAACAGGATGCACCTGAGGTCAATTTCGAGTCTCATAACAAAGGGTCTGAATACTTTTTTAAATAAGGTATTTGTTTTTCACATTTAATAAATTTGCTAACATTTCTAAAAACCTGTTTTCACTTTGTCATTATGGGGTATTGTGTGTAGATTGATGAGGAAAATTGTTTATTTAATACATTTTAGAATAAGGCTGTAACGTAACAAAATGTTGAAAAAATCAAGGGGTCTGAATACTTTACGTATGCACTGTAAATGCCAGGTGTAGATGACCCCTTTGGCTTAATTGTTTTATTACAAAATGACTCTTTAGCTATTCCCTAGTTTCTCCTCTCACATTATAATCAATCATCATCAACCAGACGAGAACATAGTATAATGGAATAAATCTACTTTCAAGGCATTTCTAACACTTAGCCAATGATGAACGGTTATACTGTATTTATGACACAGGATTAACATGCATTTAGGATGAAGCATTACCCTGCATTTATGATGAGGGATTAACCTGCATTCATATGGGAAACAACATCAATTCTAGGATTTGCTAGTTTTAGTCATTTATTCAGGGTGCAACATCTGTGACAATGTTCCCGATGCAGGACTAAATGATCGCCAACACTAAGAAAACACCAAGTACCTATGAATATTATAATACAAATACATTTTCAAATTAATCTGAAAGCTATGCAGATCCTTAGGGAAGTTAATTTATCAGGACTTGTTACACCGTGCATTAACAGGTGGTTTTGATATCCGATGAAAATGATCTAGTCACTATCGCATCTACACATGGTATTAATTATATTCTCAGATTAAGCTCTTGTCGTAGATTTTAGGATGGAAACTTTACATTAACTAGCGGCACCTCGCCCTATGGTAGGTGAATCATTGAATATATACATTTTAAGTCCAGCTAACTTGGATATTTAAGCTACATTGACTTTTCTAAGTTGCATTTTTTACAGTGTATGTATACGCTGATTCGGTGAGCGAGTTTATTAGCAAGTGCATCGGTGATGTTGTACCCATAGCAACTATTAAAACCTTCCCCAACCAGAAACCGTGGATTGATGGCAGCATTCGCGCAAAACTGAAAGCGCGAACCACTGCTTTTAACCAGGGTAAGGCTACTGGAAACATGACTGAATACAAACAGTGTAGCTATTCCCTCCGCAAGGCAATCAAACAAGCTAAGTGTCAGTATAGAGACAAAGTAGAGTCACAATTCAACGGCTCAGACACGAGAGGAATGTGGCAGGGTCTACAGTCAATCACGGACTACAAAAAGAAAACCAGCCCCGTCGCAGACCACGATGTCCTGCTCCCAGACAAACTAAACAACTTCTTTGCTCGCTTTGAGGACAATACAGTGCCACTGACACGGCCCGCTACCAAAACCTGCGGGCTCTCCTTCACCGCAGCCAACGTGAGTAAAACATTTTTTGGAGGCAAGGCTGCAAGGCTGCCGGCCCAGATGGCAACCCTGGCCGCGTCCTCAGAGCATGCGCAGACCAGCTGGCTGGTGTATTTACAATCCTTATCCCAGTCTGCTGTTCCCACATGCTTCAAGAGGGCCACCATTGTTCCTGTTCCCAAGAAAGCTAAGGTAACTGAGCTAAATGACTATAGCACTCACTTCCGTCATCATGAAGTGCTTTGAGAGACTAGTCAAGGATCATGTCACCTCCATCCTACCTGACACCCTAGACCCACTCCAAGTTGCTTACCGTCCCAATAGGTCCACAGACGACGCAATTGCTATCACACTGCACACTGCCCTAACCCATCTGGACAAGAGGAATACCTATGTAAGAATGCTGTTCATCGACTACAGCTCAGCATTTAACACCATAGTACCCTCCAAACTCGTCATTAAGCTTGAGACCCTAGGTCTTGACCCCGCCCTGTGCAACTGGGTCCTGGACTTCCTGATGGGCCGGCCCCAGGTGGTGAGGGTAGGTAACAACATCTCCACCCCGCTGATCTTCAACACTGGGGCCCCACAAGGGTGCATTCTCAGCCCTCTCCTGTACTCCCTGTTCACCCATGACTCGGTGTGTGGTGTCAGGAAAATAACCTCTCACTCAACGTCAACAAAACAAAGGAGATAATCGTGGACTTCAGGAAACAGCAGAGGGAGCACCCCCCTATCCACATCGACGGGACAGTAGTGGAGAAGAAAGTTCCTCGGCGTAAACATCACGGACAAACTGAAATGGTCCACCCACACAGACAGCGTGGTGAAGAAGGCGCAACAGCGCTGAAGAAATTTGGCTTGTCACCAAAAACACTCACAAACTTCTACAGATGCACAATTGAGAGCATCTTGTCGGGCTGTATCACCGCCTGGTACGACAACTGCTCCGCCCACAATCGTAAGGCTCTCCAGAGGGTAGTGAGGTCTGCACAACGCATCACCGGGGGTAAACTACCGACCCTCCAGGACACCGACACCACCCGATGTCACAGGAAGGCCACTGCCTGTTCACCCCGCTATCATCCAGAAGGCGAGGTCAGTACAGGTGCATCAAAGCTGGGACCGAGAGACTGAAAAACAACTTCTATCTCAAGGCCATCAGACTGTTAAACAGCCATCACTAACATTGAGTGGCTGCTGCCAACATACTGACTCAAATCTCTAGCCACTTTAAATAATTGGAAATTGGATGTAACAAATGTATCACTAGCCACTTTAAACAATGCTTTATATAATGTATACATATCTGACATTACTCATCTCATGTATATACTGTACTCTATACCATCTACTGCATCTTGCCTATGCCGTTCGGCCATCGCTCATCCATATATTTATATGTACATACTCGTATTCATTCCTTTACACTTGTGTGTATAAGGTAGTTGTTGTGAAATTGTTAGATTACTTGTTAGATACTACTGCATTGTCGGAACTAGAAGCACAAGCATTTCGCTACACTCGCATTAACATCTGCTAACCATGTGCATGTGACAAATACAATTTGATTTGATTTGATGTAATTCAACATTCATTTGAAAAACCTGCTAAAAACTCCACCATGCGTTCAAAGCCAATGTCAGATATGCCTACATTCCAGTTAAGAGAGTATAATTCAATATTGGGAAATGAGCAATAAAGTGGCAATATTTAGAAAGCAGTGATTTTCTACTGTTCCTTCATAAAACATCAAAATGAACACAATTCATTTGTAGGCCTAATGTTTATCTCAATCAATTTAAGAATATACTTTTCTGGCATTAAAATATTCTGCATTTGTGAGCACCAGTGCAGGAGGATGAAACAGGTTTGTCTCAGTCCCAGAATCTTGTGTTGTGTGATTCAATATCTTAGCCAAGTTGTCAAATATGTGCACTGTTAGGACAGCAAGACTAAATATGTCATGAATGGTGATCACAAAATGTGAGATGTTTTCCAACGTCTTTTAGTGTATCCGAGGCCAAAGTATTTTTTGATTGCCAGAACTGTGGGAAGGTGTAGACAGTAAAGTGATAGAGATGGGGCTGGAATCCCCATGTCAGGGGGTGTATGTGGTCCGGAGAGGGTTAACTACTATGCCAGACCCCGGCGCAGGGTTTCTGTCTTAAAGAATCCTGATTTAAATCACAAGCTGAAGGAAATTTCTCTCTTTTCCTCCCCCGAAAGTCGGACATTGAATTCCATACCATGAGAACCTCTCTTTAGGATCACTGTGGGTAGCTGGGGGGCCACTGCAGATATTGGCTCAGATTTATGTCTGGAGGTGGTGTTTATGTTCGGAAACTGGTGTCTTTGTACTGGTGTCTGAGAACGTGTGTTTGAGAAAGAGAGAGGGAGAGAGACACACACAATGAGAGAGAGAAAGAGGAAGATGGCGCCGACAGAGACGGTCGCCTCGCTTCAAGTCCTTAGGAAACTTTGCAGTAATTCGTTTTTTTGTATTATTTCTGACATTGTTAGACCAGAAAATCTTAAAGTGTCGTTAGAAGAACTATTGGATATAAGAGCGACGTCAACTTACCAACATTACGACCAGGAATACAACTTTCCCGAAGCGGATCCTTGTTCGGACCTCCACCCTGGACATTGGATCTAATCCCAGAGTCCGACCCAAAACAACGTCGTCGCCGCAGGAGAGGCCGACGGAGCGGCCTCCTGGTCAGACTTAGAAGGCGAGCACACCATCTACCGCTTCCAAGCATATTACTCGCCAATGTCCAGTCTCTAGGCAACAAGGTGGACGAAATTAGGGCACGAGTTGCCTTCCAGGGAGACGTCAGAGATTGTAACATTCTCTGTTTCACGGAAACATGGCTCACTTGGTATATGTTGTCAGAGTCGGTACAGCCTCCGGGTTTCTTCATGCGTTGCGTCGACAGAAACAAACATCTCTCTGGTAAGAAGAAGAGCGGGGGTGTATGCCTCATGATTAACAACTAGTGGTGTAACGGACCGTAGTTGATCCGTGATCCATACGGATCACCCCCCACGGTTCACCACGCATGTGAACCACGGATCAATTGCAAAGTTTAACCATCATAGTGTGAAATACAGTTTTACTGCCGCTGTTACTTTTGAAAGTAATAATTCCCTAAATCTCATTGCAGAGTTACAGTGAAAAGATAAAGACAAGACAGATGCGTGCTGTGTTTTCTGAAGCCTGAAGGTTGATTTGATTATTTTTAAAAAGCAGTTGTGTGTACTGTTCACTTGAACGGGCCATGTTGAATCCCAACGAAGTCAATCCTGGATGCTTGTGTTGAAAAAAGCAAAGAAGAAAAAAGAGCAGTGACAGCCATGGCTAGCGAAGGAGCTGAAGAACTAGAAAAGCCTCCCGCTTCATTTGTCTCATGTATGGGAGCATTTTGGCTTCCCTGTCAAAAATGATGACGGAAGAAGGGAAGGGGGTACCTAGTCAGTTGTACAACTGAATGCCTTCAACTGAAATGTGTCTTCCGCATTTAACCCAACCCCTCTGAATCAGAGAGGTGCGGGGGGCTGCCTTAAATCGACATCCACGTCTTCGGCGCCCGGGGAACAGTGGGTTAACTGCCTTGTTCAGGGGCAGAACGACAGATTTTTACCTTGTCAGCTCCGAGATTTGACCTTGCAACCTTTCGGTTACAAGTCCAACGCTCTAACCACTAGGCTACCTGCCGCCCGTGAGCGGCGGCATGGTGGTGGACAACACCATTATGGTGTGTAGTTATTGTGCCACAAGAAAGCCGTATGATCATGGAAATACATTGAGCATGGCCACAAGTTTAAAGCGTCATCACCCTGGTGTGTCAGTGACGGGAGCCAACTCAGCCAAAAGACACAACTTCTCATTGCGGCATTTAAGCAGCCCTTTGCTGCAGAATCAGACTGGGCTAAAGCCATCACCAAATCTATTAGGATGTTTATCGCTGCAGACATGAGGCCATACTCTGTTGTGGAAAACAAAGGGTTTAAAAATATGGTGAAAGTGCTTGAGCCACGCTACAAAATCCCCTCCCGCACCCATTTCAGTATGAAGATCGTTCCAGATCTTTATGAACAGGAAAATATCAAAATTGTAGACAAATTATCCAAGGCATCCTCTGTTGCCCTCACCACAGACGGGTAGACCTCCAGGGCAACGGAAAGCTACGTGACTGTGACTGCTCACTACACCACAGAGGAGTGGGAGATGCGAAGTCTGGTGCTACAGACACGCCCCCTCTATGAGAGTCACACAGGCACGAATCTGGCGCAGGTACTGCTAGGAGCAGTAGCAGAGTGGAAGCTAGAGAGGCCCAACAGCAATATCCCAATTACCACAGATAATGCCAAGAACCAAGTAAATGCAGTGATAGAAGCTGGACTGGGGCCACAGATAGCTTGCTTTGCACATGTGATCAATTTAGCATCCCAAAGGGGAATCTCAATGAACTAGATGGACCGCCTCCTTGGGAGGATCAGGAAGGTGGTTTCCTTTTTCCACTGAAGCACAACAGCCGCTCATGTGCTTAAGACCAAGCAAGAAATGCTACAGCTACCGACCCACAAGCTCATACACAATGTCACAACAAGATGGAACTCCACTTATGACATTTTGGAGCGCTATCTTGAGCAGCAGGCAGCTGTATACTCTGCACTGACAGACAAGACCCTGAAAAAAATAAAGACATCGTCACCTTGTCTAATGATGAAAGTGGCAGAGGAAGTCCTCCAGGTGCTCAAACCCCTCAAGACGGTAACAACCCTATTGAGCACTGAAACTGCACCATCTGTGTCCATGATCCTACCTCTGAAAACAAGGATTCTACAATCCATGTCAAGGCTGCCATTAGAGAGGACCTGAATCCCTGTGTCACCTAGACCCTGCCCTACGCCAGAGGACATACAGTGATCTCACCACTAAGATTGTGGCCACTGAAGAGGTAAAAAAATAAATAAGAGTGAATTACTTAAATAAGAAATATACTACAGTCTAATCTTATTCTATGCTATTGCTGTTAGAATCATCCATTTTTATTTGGAATAATAATTGCGTTTATTATATGTTATTGCCACAATTATAGTTCTATGAAAAATGAAAATAAATAATTTGTTAGTTTAAACAGATCAAGTAATTTTTTCTGCAGGGTCAAGCCACAGAGCCGACAGGAACAGACTCAGAGGCATCTTCTCCACAAAATAATTTGGCCATGAAGGAGATTTTCGGGGAGACCTTTGCGAGCAAGGACACAGGCAAGACGTTTCCCAACACCATCAAAGAGAAGGTGGCATCCTACAAGGCAGCAAGTGGCATTCCAGTGGATGGTGATCCACTGGCATGGTGGAAAAGCAATGAGTGTAAATACCCTCACATTGACATGATGGCAAGACGCTACCTGGCTGTGCCTTGCACTTCAGTTCCTAGCGAGAGGGTGTTCTCCACGACAGGGGATATAGTGACTGCAAAGAGGTCTACCCTCTCTCCAGACAAGGAAGACATCCTCAACTTTTTTTAAAATAAGCTCAGGTCTGCTTTTCTTTCTTTCTTTTTTGTTTTTGTTTGAGGATGTGGACACAGGCTATTTTTCATTCACTATTCAAAGGAAGAAGGCCTCATATTGCACTTTAATTTAACAATTGAGCATTGAATATTTTATTTTAAGATTTTATTCAAACATTTAAAAGTTCCTTGCTTTAAGTGTTCTTTAAGTAATAATGGAAAGCAAAGTTATATTTGTCTCCCTTTTTTTTTTGCTGATCGGAAAAATTATCCGACCCGTCACTCAAAACCATGATCCGAACTGTGAGTTTTGTGATCCGTTACTATTAACAACTCATGGTGTAATCATCACCTGACCTAGAATTCCTTACATTCAAATGCCGACCGCATTATCTCCCAAGGGAATTCTCTTTGATTATAGTCACAGCCGTGTATATCCCCCCCAAGCAGATACAATACCTCAATGGCCCTGAAAGAATTTCACTGGACTCTATGTAAACTGGAAACCAAATATCCTGAGGCTGCACTTATTGTAGCTGGAGACATTAACAAAGCTAATTTGAGAACAAGTCTACCTAAATTCTACCAGCACATTGATTGTAGTACCCGCTCGAGCAAAACACTGGACCACTGCTACTCTAACTTCCGCGATGCATACAAGGCCCTCCAACGCCCTCCCTTCGGCAAATCTGACCATGACTCTGACCATGATCTTGTTGCTCTCCTCCGATAGGCAGAAACTAAAACAGGAAGCGCCCTTGCTTAGGTCTATCCAATACTGGTCTGACCTATCGGATTCCACGCTTTGAGATTGCTTTGATCACGTGGACTGGGATATGTTCCAGGTGGCCTCAGACAATAACATTGACGTATATGCTGACTCGGTGAGTGAGTTTAATAGGAAGTGCATGGAGATGTTGTACCCACTGTGACTATTAAAACTTTCCCTAACTAGAAACTGTGGATTGATGTCAGCATTCGCACAAAACTGAAAGCGCAAACCATTTAATCATGGCAAGGCTACTGAAAACATGACCGAATACAAACAGTGTAGTTATTCCCTCCGCAAGGCAATCAAACAAGCAAAGCGTCAGTATAGAGACAAAGTAGAGTCACAATTCAACGGCTCAAACACGAGACGCATGTGGCAGGGTCTACAGACAATCACGGATTGCAAAAAGAAAACCAGCCCCATCGTGGACATCAACGTCTTGCTCCCAGACAAATTAAACAACTTCTTTGCGCGCTTTGCGGACAAACAGTGCCACTGACACGGCCCGCTACCAAAGACTGTGGGCTCTCCTTCTCCGTGGCCGATGTGAGTAAAAAGTTTAAACATGTTAACCCTCGCAAGGCTGCCGGCCCAGACGGCATCCCTAGCCGTGTCCTCAGGGCATGCACACACCAGCTGGCTGGTGTGTTTACAGACATATTCACTCAATCCCTATGCCAGTCTGCTGTCCCCACATGCTTCAAGATTGCCACCATTGTTCCTGTACCCAAGAAGTCTAAGGTAACTGAACTAAATGACTATTGCCCCGTAGCACTCACTTCTATCAGCATGAAGTGCTTTGAGAGACTAGTCAAGGATCATATCACCTCCATCTTACCTGATACCCTAGAACCACTCCAAATTTCTTTCTGCACACTTCCCTATCCCATCTGGAGAAGAGGAATACCTATGTAAGAATGCTGTTCATTGACTACAGCTCAGCATTCAACACCATTGTACCATACAAACTCATTAAGCTTGAGACCCTGGGTCTCAACCCCGCCCTGTGCAACTGTGTCCTGGACTTTCTGAAGGGCCGCCCCCCCCCAGGTGGTGAAGGTAGGAAACAACATCTCCACCCCACTGATCCTCAACACTGGGGCCCCACAAGGGTGCATTCTCAGCCTTCTCCTGTACTCCCTGTTCACCCATGACTGCGTGGCCGTGCACGCCTCCAACTTAATTATCAACGACACTACGGTGGTAGGCTTGATTACCAACAACAACGAGACAGCCTACAGGGAGGAGGTGAGGGCCCTCGGAGTGTGGTGTCAGGAAAATAACCTCTCACTCAACTTCAACAAAACAAATGAGATGATCTTGGACTTCAGGAAACAGCAGAGGGAGCACCCCCCTATCCACATTGATGGGACAGTAGTGGAGAAGTGATGCGTACACATCACTGACAAACTGAAAAGGTCCACCCACACAGACAGTGTGGTGAAGAAGGTGCAACAGTGCCTCTTCAACCTCTGGAGGCTGAAGAAATGTGGCTTGTCACCTAGAACTCTCACAAACATTTAGAGATGCACAATCGAGAGCATTCTGTTGGGCTGTATCACCACCTGGTACGGCAACTGCACCGCATCACTGACAAACTGAAAAGGTCCACCCACACAGCAACTGCACCGCTCTCAACCGCAAGGCTCTCCAGAGGGTAGTGCGGTCTGCACAACGCATCATCGGGGGAAAACTACCTGCCCTCCAGGACACCTACAGCACCCGATGTCGCAGGAAGGCCAAAGAGATCATCAAGGACAACAATCACCTGAGCCATTGCCTGTTCACCCCGCTATCATCCAGAAGGTGAGGTCAGTACAGGTGCGTCAAAGCTGGGACCGAGAGACTGAAAAACAGCTTCTATCTTAAGGCCATCAGAGTGTTAAACAGCCATCACTAACATTGAGAGGCTGCTTCCAACATACAGACTCAAATCACTGGCCACTTTAATAAATTGATTTAATAAAGGTATTACTAGTCACTTTAAATAATGCCACTTTAATAATGTTTACATATTCTACATTACTCATCTCATATGTATATCCTGTATTGCATCTTGCCTATGCCGCACAGCCATCGCCCATCCATATATTTATATGTACATATTCTTATTCCATCCCCTTACATTGTGTGTATAAGGTAGTCATTGCGAAATTGTTAGATTACCGTCGGAACCAGAAGCACAAGCATTTCGCTACACTCACATTAACATCTGCTAACCATGTGTATGTGACCAATAAAATGTTATTTGATTTGAGAGACACACAACGAGAGAGTGCGAGACACACACACACAACGAGAGAGTGCGAGACACACACACAACGAGAGAGTGCGAGACAGATATGAAAAATGAGACAAATGCCCATTTCTCTGAAAGGTTTGGGATGGATATTGAGGGACTCAACTGTTTCTATGGCAACCAGAGCCCATTTACTCCCCATGGTGTGTGTGTGCGTGCGTGCTTGAGAACACCGGGATAAAGTAGAAGCAGTCTATGAAGCATGTTAGAATTCAGTGAAATATCAAAGCGGACTGGGTTCTCACAAACACACCTGGTTCTATTGTCAGGTTTGATGGATGCGGAGTGTGTTGTCACGGTCGGGTAATTAGAAATACCATCACCCCGAGGCTGAGCGAAGTGCCAGCGTGAGAAAGACCCTCATTAGATTGGAACATCTGTATTTTTCTAAACAAGAGTCAGTGGGGGGGAGAAGGGGAAAGCCAAACAGTGTAAAAACAAAATGGATTCTATAGCACTTTCTCCCTTTTAGCCTCAGACAATCTGTGTCGTTCTGTCCCCCCCAATTCCCTGTCTCCCCTCCGGAGAAAACACATGGAAAATGACGTGACAGTCAACAGAAAAACCCTCTGAACACTGAGAACTAAAAAGTCAAATGCAGATATGGTCGGTGGGGCCTTGGAGTGGAATCTTTCCAGAGTACATGGTTGGTGCTCCTGTCTGTGCCTCCTAAAAAAAAACAATTCAATGGAAGACAAAAAGTGGGGTCTTGCCACTCTTTGAACCTGTAGCGAGCAGATAGCTTTTGCCTCTGAGCAGCATGAGCTTCCATACTATACGGAGCCTGTCTGCTACAGCATAGAGCATTCATTCCCTCTTTATCTGTCTGCGACTTGACTGTTCTTTCTGCACTGTGAGGTTAAGACCCGACCATGTGTCTCCAGGAGGGAAGAAAAGATAAAAACACATGAACAATGTGAATGTCATTTCTGAAGAGGCTTGAACAAGCCAGCGTGAGAGCGCCTCACATTGCAGCCTCTACGCCCTATTGTTCCCTGCCTTGCTGCGACTCTATGTGATTGGTCTCCCAGGTGACGGCTCGTACTTCCTGATGCGAGTGTCCTATTCGACAAATTAGATTGTGGAAGTTTAAAAGAGAGAAAATTAAAATCCATTGAAATAATAGGAGAGAAAGAGGGAGATACAATCCTTTTTAAAGAACTAGGGATTAAAGAGGGAATGTTTTTTTAAATGGTATAATCCGTACGATAATTGTGAAGTCACCTGATCATCTATTATGTCGCCACAATATCTTTATACAGTTTGTTGAAGTGAAAGTCAAAATAATAGAGAATCAGTCCCACACTGTAAAATCACATGACATTGTATTTATCACAAGTGCTGTCACGTATACTCCCTCTCTGGCCTCTAGGTCATCAGGCTGCTGATTATCCCGCACACCTGTCACCATCGTCAAGCGCACCAGCGCCTCATGACACTCACCTGGACTCCATCACCTCCTTGATTATCTTCCCTATATCTGTAACTCCCCTTGGTTATTTCCTTGGGTGTTATTGACTCTGTTTCGGTTGTGTTTTGTGTTTATTGGTTTGATAATTTATTAAAACACTCACTCCCTGTATTTGCTTCCTGACACTCAGCGCACTCGTTACAAGTGCTGAATACAACTGGTGTAGACTTTACAGTGAAATGCTTGCTTACGAACGTTTCCCAAAGATGCAATGTATAAAAAAAAATATACAATTTAAAATAGTAACTAACACAAAAGGAATGAAATAAAATACACAAGAATGGAACTATAGACAGGGAGTACCAGTACCAGATCAATGTGTAGAGGTAGATATGTACATGAAGGCAGGGTAAAGTGACTAGGCATCAGGATAAACAATAATACAAGTATAATAAAGAACAGAGTATCAGCAGCATATGATGAGTATATAATTGTGTGCTTGTGTGTATGTATGTTTGTGTTGTGTCGGTATGAGTGTGTGTGTTAAGTGTGTGTGTGTGTGCGTATGCGTATGTATTGTTTGAATGTGTGAGGGACTTGTGTGGGCGTGACAGTATAGTGTGTCTTAGTGAGTGTGTATATGGTGTGTACATAAAATCTAGAGAGTAATGCGTAGGGTCAGTGCAGATAGTTTGGGTACCATTAATTTACTATTTAGCAGTCTGGTTATTTAGCAGTCTTATGGTTTGGGGGTAGAAGCTGTCTCAGAGCTTCTTTGTCCGAGACCCGATGCTCCGGTACCGTTTGCCGGAGGGTAGCAGAGTGAACAGTCTATGGCTTGGGTGGCTGGAGTCTTTCGTAATCGGGCTTTCCTCTGACAATGCCTGTTATAGGTTATAGGGGTCCTGGATGTCAGGGAGCTCAGCCCCAATGATGTACTGGGCTGTCCACACCACCCTTTGTAGCACTTTGTGGTGAAGGGCGATGCAATTGCCATAGCAAGCTGTAATGCAGCCATCAAGATGCCCTCAATGGTGTAGCTGTATAACTTTTTGAGGAGCTGAGGGCCCATGCCAAATCTTTTCAGCCTCCTGAGGGGGATGAGGTGCTGCTGTGCCCTCTTCACCACTGTGCAGGTTTGTGTGGACCATGTTAAGTCCTTAGTGATGTAGATGCCAAGGAACTTAAAGCTCTCAACCCGCACCAAAACAGCCCTGTCGCTGTGGATGGGGGTGTGCTCTCCCCTCTTTCTCCTATAGTCCACAATCAGTTCCTTGGTCTTACTAAAGTTGAGGGAGAGGTTATTGACCTTGCACCACACAGCTAAGTCTCTGATCTCGTCCCTATAGGCTGATTCCTCACCGTCAGTGATAAGGCCGTGTCAGGGAGCTCAACCCCAGTGATGTACTGGACTGTCCACACCACCCTTTGTAGCACTTTGTGGTGAAGGGCGGTGCAATTGCCACAGCAAGCTGTTTTGTTGTCAGACACTTGATAATGGTGTTAGAATCGTGCACGGCCACGCGGTCTTGGGTGAACAGGGAGTACAGGTGGGGACTAAGCACCCACCCCTGTGGGGCCCCCGTGATGAGGGTCAGCGTGGCAGAAGTGTTGTTGCCTACCCTCACCAGATGGGGCCAGCCCGTCAGGAAGTCCAGGATCCAGTTGCAGAGGGAGGTGTTCAGTCCCAGGGTCCCTAGCTTGGTGATGAGCTTGGAGGAGACTATTGTGTTGAACGCTGAGCTGTAGTCTTTGAAAAGCATTCATTGAAGTACAATTGAGATCGCGCCATCTGTGGATCTGTTGTGCGGTGGTAGGTACTTGATAAAGAATGTATTTTGAGAGAAGTTTCTCCCCCATTCATTGGATGATGCAAGACTACACTGGAGCTTGTGTCCTCATGTTTTGGATGACAATTTTCAGGGTAGAAACATTACACAATTTTTACCTCAACAGTGAATTCACTACTTGAGTTTTTTCTAAACAAATAAAAAAATGAATAGCAATCTACAGTTGAAGTCGGAAGTTTACATACACCTTAGCCAAATACATTTCAACTCAGTTTTTGACAATTCCTGACATTTAATCCTAGTAAAAATTCCTTGTCTTAGGTCAGTTAGGATCACCACTTCATTTTAAGAATGTGAAATGTCAGAATAATAGTAGAGAGAATGATTTATTTATTTTATTTCTTTCATCACATTCCCAGTGGGTCAGAAGTTTACATACACTCAATTAGTATTTGGTAGCGTTGCCTTTAAATTGTTTAACTTGGGTCAAATGTTTCAGGTAGCCTTCCACAAGCTTCCACAAGTTGGGTTAATTTTGGCCCATTCCTCCTGACAGAGCTGGTGTAACTGAGTCAGGTTTGTAGGCCTCCTTGCTCGCACACGCTTTTTCAGTTCTGCCCACAATCTTTCTATAGGATTGAGGTCAGGGCTTTGTGATGGCCACTCCAATACTTTGACTTTGTTGTCCTTAAGCCATTTTGCCACAGCTTTGGATGTGTGCTTGGGGTCATTGTCCATTTGGAAGACCCATTTGCGACCAAGCTATAACTTCCTGACTGATGTCTTGAGATGTTGCTTCAATATATCCACATCATTTTCCTTCCTCATGAAGCCATCTATTTTGTGAAGTGCACCATTCCCTCCTGCAGCAAAGCACCCCCACAACATGATGCTGCCACACCCATGCTTCACAGTTGGGATGGTGTTCTTCGGCTTGCAAGCCTCCCCCTTTTTCCTCCAAACATAAAAATGGTCATTATGGCCAAACAGTTCTATTTTTGTTTCATCAGACCAGAGGACATTTCTCCAATAAGTATGTGCAGTTGCAAACCGTAGTCTGGCTATTGTAATGGCAATTTTGGAGCAGTGGCTTCTTCCTTGCTGAGCGCTTAAAAGACACTTAAAAGACACACCCTATCCCCTCAGCCCTCAAATTAAGTGGCCACTTCTGATGACGTATCATGGCGTCTAACGAGTATACACTTGCAGGGCAAGGGGTGAGGGAGGAAGGAATGATTTTTAAATGGGCCGCCCTTGCCCGGAAAATCGTCACTCGTTCATCCCGCGATGATTGTGTTTTCAGCCACCGGTAGCTTGTGGGTGCTTTTAATGCGCTACAGTCAATTATGATTGCATGTCTACTTATATTAACTATATAATTGTTCATATATACGACGACTGTATGATAGCTAGCAAATTATTTAGCTAACTAACGTTATCCTGCCTAGTTGGAACTTCTGAAGGAAAATATTTCTACAATTTCCAAAAGCTAACCAAACAAAAACATTATTACTTTTATGAGACATGTTTGTGCATTAGTAGCACAATTTCTAACTTATTTACATTCGTTTTTACTTACACTTGTATGTTGACTCCATATTGACGTTGAGGTTTTAAGTTTTGGCTGGCTTTTCTTAGCGGATGTACAATCATCGCGAATTGAATTAGGGGGCGTTTCAGGCCCTGAAGTGAACATAAATGTACACTCGCAAACTCCATTAAAAACGATAAAAACTTCCCTTGCTTGGCTAATGGACCAACGACAAATATGAGCGTGGGGATTCCCCCAAGGGCTTAGGGCCGAGGGCTTTCTAATTTGAGTTAGGAACGCAGCCATAGTCATCCATCACTATGGGAAAGACCCGAGAATACAGTAACGATGTGCGACAAAAGGTTGTTGAGCTGCACAAATCAGGAAAGGGCTATAAGAAAATAGCTCAACGTTTGAAAATGCCCATTTCCACTATCAGGGCAATAATGAAGAGGTTTAAAGCAACTGGAGATGTTAACAATTGGCCTGGAAGAGGCTGTGTGTCTATTTTAACCCCACGCACAATGAGGAGGATGGTTAGAGTGGCCAAAAAATCTTCAATGATCAGAACTGGAGAATTGCAGACGTTAGTTGGGTCTTGGGGTCAGAAAGTCTTAAACTATAATCAGACACTACCTACATAACCACAAGTTGTGGCCATCCCAGTCCCTTGACCTAAACCCCATAGAAATCCTTTGGGATGAGCTGAAGAAGAGAGTCCACAAGCGTGTTCCTCGGAATCTGAAGAATCTGGAGAGATTCTGTATGGAGGAATGGTCTCAGATCCCTTGCCTTGTGTTCTCCAACCTCATTACGCATTATATTATATCTTGGCAAAGGGTGGTTGCACAAAGTTTGTTTGATTTAATTGCTTGTACAGTGGCTTGCGAAAGTATTCACCCCCCTGGCATTTTTCCTATTTTGTTGCCTTACAACCTGGAATTAAAATTGATTTTTTGGGGGGTTTGTATCATTTGATTTACACAACATGCCTACCACTTTGAAGCTGCAAAATATTTTTTATCATGAAACAAACAAGAAATAAGACCAAAAAATTTAAAACTTGAGCATGCATAACTATTCACCCTGTCAATACTTTGTAGAGCCACCTTTGGCAGCAATTATAGCCACAAGTGTCTTGGGGTATGTCTTTATCAGCTTGGCACATCTAGCCACTGGGATTTCTGCCCTTTCTTCAAGGCAAAACTGCTCCAGCTCTTTCAAGTTGGATGGGTTCCACTGGTGTACAGCAATCTTTAAGTCATATCACAGATTCTCAATTGGATTGAGGTCTGGGCTTTGACTAGGCCATTCCAAGATATTTAAATGTTTCCTCTTAAAACACTCAAGTGTTGCATTAGCACTATGCCTAAGGTCATTGTCCTGCTGAAAGGTGAACCTCCGTCCCTGTCTCAAATCTCTGGAAGACTGAAACAGGTTTCCCTCAAGAATTTCCCTGTATTTAGCGCCATCCATCATTCCTTCAATTCTGACCAGTTTCCCAGTCCCTGCCGATGAAAAACATTCCCACAGCAGGATGCTGCCACTACCATGCTTCACTGTGGGGATGGTGTTCGAGGTGATGAGAGGTGTTAGATTTGCGCCAGACATAGCATTTTCCATGAAAACCCCGTCCCATTCTACCCCTCTTTACACCACTGCTACTCTCTGCTGTCATCTATGCATAGTCACTTTAATAACTCTACCTACATGTACATACTACCTCAACTAACCGTTGCCCCCGCACATTGACTCTGTATCGGTACGCCCCTGTATATTGTGTCGCTTGATGGACAAAAAGCTAAAGCATCCTACCAGAGTACCTTCCATATGTTTAGGGAGACTCCCACATGCCCTTTGGCAAACACCAAACATGTTTGCTTATTTTTTTCTTTAAGCAATGGCTTTTTTCTGGTCACTCTTCCATAAAGCCCAGCTCTGTGGAGTGTTCATAGCCGATCATTCAGAGTATCTCTACCGCTCCTGCTGTCTCTAGAGAGTTGAAAACAGCAGGTCTGGGACAGGTAGCATGTCTGGTGAACAGGTCAGGGTTCCATAGCCGCAGGCAGAACAGTTGAAACTGGAGCAGCAGCATGGCCAGGTGGACTGGGGACAGCAAGGAGTCATCAGGCCAGGTAGTCCTAATGCTCAGGTCGTCCGAGAGAGAGAAAGAAAGAAAGAGAGAGCATGCTTAAATTCACACAGGACACCAGATAAGAGAGGAGAAATACTCCAGATATAACAGACCGACCCTAGCCCCCCAACACATAAACTACTGCAGCATAAATACTGGAGGCTGAGACAGGAGGGGTTGGGAGACACTGTGGCCCCGTCCGATGAGATGATACCCCCGGAAAGGGCCAAACAGGCAGGATATAACCCCACCCACTCTGCCGAAGCACAGCCCCCACACCACTAGAGGGATATCTCCAACCACCAACTTACCATCCTGAGACAAGGCCGAGTATAGCCCACAAAGATCTCCGCCACGGCACAACCCAAGGGGGGGCGCCAACCCGGACAGGAAGATCACGTCAGTGACTCAACCCACTCAAGTGACGCACACCCCCCAGGGACGGCATGGATCGGATCTATGGTACTGAACTGAGTTCAGTCACAGTCCCTCTCGGTCAGGTTCTGACACATACAACATATCTAGTCCTAGCTATGAACCCTTCGGGACATTTAGAGCAGATCAACAGCAGTTCTAGATAACACAAAGTAAGTGTGTACTTGAACATCCACATTAGCTTTTGTCAGAATCTACAACTCAATGAAGGGATAAACAGTCAGATGAAATAACGTTTTGTTTCCTCTCTGTTCTCTACCTAATCTCTTAAGCCTCTGTTCTACTCTGACAAGCTAAAATGGAGGGAGAGAGGCAAAAGATGAGATTGGCTTTGTATTATTGAAAAGTGGCAGGGGATGCTATTAATCACAAAGACAACAATGTTTACAACACCATCCCTCTTTTCTTTTCACTGGTGAAAAGAGGATTGAGGCCTTAGCGGGATATAGAAATGTAGCTATTAGGAGCTTGCCTTGTTTTTCCACCTCGTCCTTCTTTTTTTTTATCAAAAAGTGTTTCTTTCTCGACAATTAAATTTCCTAAAGGGAAAAAATTATATTTGGTAAATATAATGGGGAGGAGCAAGGGACACCAGGCTCAGGTGGTATGTGGTGGTAATTAGTTAGTAATGCCTGGCTAGCGAGGGCCTTGTGTTGTGGTATAATTAGCTAGTAATGCCTGGCTAGCAAAGACCTTGTGTTGTGGTATAAGTAGCTAGTAATGCCTGGCTAGTGAGGGCCTTGTGTTGTGGTATAATTAGCTAGGAATGCCTTGCTAGCGAGGGCCTTGTGTTGTGGTATAATTAGCTAGTAATGCCTGGCTAGCGAGGGCCTTGTGTTGTGGTATAATTAGATAGTAATGCCTGGCTAGTGAGGGCCTTGTGTTGTGGTATACTTAACTAGTAAATCCTGGCTCATGAGGGCCTTGTGTTGTGGTATAATTAGCTAGTAATGCCTGGCTAGTGAGGGCCTTGTGTTGTGGTATACTTAACTAGTAAATCCTGGCTTATGAGGGCCTTGTGTTGTGGTATAATTAGCTAGGAATGCCTGGCTAGTGAGGGCCTTGTGTTGTGGTATAATTAGATAGTAATGCCTGGCTAGCGAGTGCCTTGTGTTGTGGTATAATTAACAAGTAATGCCTGGCTAGCGAGGGCCTTGTGTTGTGGTATAATTAGCTAGTTATGCCTTGCTAGCGAGGGCCTTGTGTTGTGATAGAATTAGCTAGTATTACCTGGCTAGCGAAGACCTTGTTGTGGTACAGTGCCTTGCAAAAGTATTCATCCCACTTGGCGTTTTTCCTATTTTGTTGTATTACAAATGGAAATTTAAATGGATTTTTATTTTTCATTTCATTTAATGGACATACACAAAATAGTCCAAATTGGTGAAGTGAAATGAAAATGAAAAAAATAACTAAAAAAAGAACGGAAAAGTGGTGCATGCATATGTATTCACCCCCATGGCTTTTAAGCCCCTTAATAAGATCTGGTGCAACCAATTACTTTCAGAAGTCACATAATTAGTTAAATAAAGTCCACCTGTGTGCAATCGAAGTGTCACATGGTCTGTTACATGATCTCATTATACATACACCTGTTCTGAAAGGCCAAAAAGTCTGCAACACCACTAAGCAAGGGGCACTACTAATCAAGCGGCACCATGAAGACCAAGGAGCTCTCCAAACAGGTCAGGGACAAAGTTGTGGAGAAGTACAGGTCAGGGTTGGGTTATAAAAAATATCTGAAACTTTGAACATCCCATCCCAAATATGGCACCACAACAAACCTGCCAAGAGAGGGCCGCCCCAAAATCTATTTTAATTCCAGGTTGTAAGGCAATAAAATAGGAAAATTGCCATGGGGGGTGAATACTTTCGCAAGCCACTGTAGCTAGTCATGCCTGGCTAGTGAGAGCCTTGTGTTGCAGGGGCTGTCCTCTGTGGCTACTCATGGAAAATCCTATATGAGCAGCTGGATGTGCTGTGTTAAGGAAAATCTATAGGCGTGGGTGACATGAAAGCTTATTAAAACATGATTAATTTGCCCTTGTCAAAGACATGACATAAACCAATTGGCTTGTGTGTCCTTTAGAAAGGACAAGGGTGTGCGTGTGTGTGGGGGGTTGGGGGGAGGGGGGAGGGAGGAGAGAGGGGGTGGGGGGGAGTGTGTTTCTGTTGAGATCCAAGTGTGTTTTACATTACTGGTAAACCACAGTCAGAGTACATTAAGATGAGCATTGAGGATAGTGCATAATTACTACTATTCCGTCCTTTGGCATCACTTCCTGTATAAAAGCTATGCGATGAGTTGTCTGAATGTGTCACACAGTATTCAAGCTACACTAATAACAAGCATTGCAGTGTGCTGCTTACTTTCAATGAGACAGTCTGTCATGAACTGTGAGACCAATGGCTAAATATGAAGTTTTGTGAATGTCTAGAGTACTTCATCACTTCAAGTGAACTTTCAGGGAGAAACACGATAATCAGTTTAGAATAATCAGACGTAGAATCACAAATATTGTCAGAGAACACCTTTGACACACTGCAGTATAAGCCAAACAAGGCCTGACTACCTTTTCAACGCCTCACACTCTATGACATTTTGTTTATTCACTTATTTTGAGAGATGGGACATGTCCTCTGTGACCTAACTTCTAGAGGGGTTTATCATCGACTGACCTTATAATTTCATCTAAATTTCGGCTATCCCAAAAGCCACAAACTAATGAAAAAACCTTGCCAATTCCATTAAGTTCAATAAAAAATTCACTCTTTTCCTGCAATACAAAACCTGGCATTTTAAGTGGAGGTTTTGTGGACTCCCGGCAGTTGCCCTACTACAATGATGAAAACCACACACGTCTGAATGTAACCAGAGCCTATAACAATCAGAGACTTAATTACAGGGACAGGAAGAGGAAACAGAAATCATCTTAGGGGACACTGGTTGCAGGGGCCCTTGACATGCCACCCCGGCTCTTGAATATGAATGAAAATAAAGAAGGATTAAACTGGACGTGTTCTCAGCACCATGCCGAGGGTCCTGAAGGTGAGGAGTAGTACTCTGAAGTCTTTCCTCTCCTTCATGGAGAATGGGGGTGATGTGACATACTACCTCAATTGGCCCGACCATCTGCATTGTGTCCCGCCACCCACCACTCGCCAACCCTTCTTTTACGCTACTGTTACTCTCTGATCATCATATATGCATAGTCACTTTAACCATATCTACATGTACAGTTGAAGTCAGAATTTTACATACACCTTAGCCAAATACATTTCAACTCAGTTTTTCACAATTCCTGACATTTAATCCTAGTAAAAATTCCCTGTCTGCAACAAAAAAAAAGTTTACATACACTTAGGCTGGAGGCATTAAAACTTGTTTTTCAACCACTCCACAAATTTATTGTTAACAAACTATAGTTTTGGCAAGTCGGTGAGGACATCTACTTTTTGTATGATACATGTAATTTTTCCAACAATTGTTTACAGACAGATTATTTCACTTATTAATTACTGTATCACAATTCCAGTGGGTCAGAAGTTTACATACACTAAGTTGACTGTGCCTTTAAACAGCTTGGAAAATTCCAGAAAATGATGTCATGGCTTTAGAAGCTTCTGATAGGCCAAGCTTCAAACTCAGTGCCTCTTTGCTTGACATCATGGGAAAATCAAAAGAAATCCGCCAAGACCTCAGAAAAGAAATTGTAGACCTCCACCAGTCTGGTTCATCCAAACGCCTGAAGGTACCATGTTCATCTGTACAAACAATAGTACGCAAGTATAAACACCATGGGACCACGCAGCTGTTATACCGCTCAGGAAGGAGACGCGTTCTGTCTCCTAGAGATGAACGTACTTTGGTGCGAAAAGTGCAAATCAATCCCAGAACAACAGCAAATGACCTTGTGAAGATGCTGGAGGAAACAGGTACAAAAGTATCTATATCCACAGTAAAACGAGTCCTATATCGACATACCCCGAAAGGCCGCTCAGCAAGGAAGAAGCCACTGCTCCAAAACCGCCATTAAAAAAGACAGACTACGGTTAACTACTTACGGAGTGGTGGGGCGTTAGCACAACATTTGATTGTTTGAGGGTAGCACCTCCAATATTTCTGCATTAGCATCAATTCATAAACCATCGCGGTTCACACAAAACACATTTCACAGCGAAAACAAATCCCTTACCTTTTGAAGAACTTCTGCTGAGGGCTTCCCAAGTGTCCAACGAAGACATCCAATGGTTCTTTTGTTAGAAAAAGTCATTTATTATATCCATAAATCTCAGTTTGGTTGGCGCGTTATGTTCAGAAAATCCAACGTCGAATCGCGTTCAAATATACGTCGAAACGCGTTCAAATATACCTATAAACTTTTCCTAAACAAATCAAATATTAGTTAAAATGCATCCTTAGCTATCCTTTTATGAATATTAGCGATAATATTTCACTCGGATGGTCACCTATACCTTATATAAGTAAAATAAAGTGGGGCGCGCAGCTAGACTCGCGCCCGAGAAAACTTGTTGACATCTGAGCTACCTTGGCCATTTCCTGTACCTATTCGTTCTTTATATATAGACTGTTGACATCTAGTGGAAGCCAAAGGTACTGCAGTCTCAGTCCTGGTTACAAATGGATTCAATAGGGAGTGTGTCAAACAGAGCAATAGGTCACCAGAAACTGATTTCCGGATAGATTTTTCTAGGGTTTTCGCCTGCTAAATGAGTTCTGTTATACTCACAGACATTATGTTAACACTTGTTTCCTATCCAATAGTGCTAATTATGTGCATATCCTATTTTCTGAGCCTGAGTGGCAGGCATTTTGCTTTGGGCACGCCAGACTCTCCAAAACCGTCACCTCACCTGCCGCTCCCTAAGAAGTTAACAACTGCACATGGGGGCGAAGATCATGCTTTTTGGAGAAATGTCCTCTGGTCTGATGAAACAAAAATAGAACTGTTCGTCCATAATGACCATCGTTATGTTTGGAGGAAAAGGGGGAGGCTTGCAAGCCGAAGAACACCATGCCAACCATGAAGCACGAGGGCGGCAGCATCATGTTGTGGGGTTGCTTTGCAGCAGGAGGGACTGGTGCACTTCGCAAAATAGATGGCATCACGAGGAAGGAAAATGATGTGGATATATTGAATAAACATCTTAAGACATCAGTCAGGAAGTTAAAGCTTGGTCGCAAATGGGTCTTCCAAATGGACAATGACCCCAAGCATACTTCCAAAGTTGTGGCAAAATGGCTTAAGAACAACAAAGTCAAGGTATTGGAGTGGCCATCACAAAGCCCTGACCTCGGGTCGGGTAGCAGAGCTCTGCAGTGAAGCAGGTGGGCAGGTCTAATGTTCTTGAGTTGGAAGAAGGAAAGCTGTCTTGTGTTTTATCCAAATAATTTGTGGGATTCGGTCAGAGGTCTAGAGTGTTTGTGTGTGTGTATAATTTAGAGAGAGGAATTGGGACAGAGAGAGAGAGAGAGGTAGATCCAGATAGTTTGAAAGAGAAAAATAGACAAGAATAAAAGTGCATGGGAGAGTCCCATTCCTCATCACATAGTCTGTGTTCTGCTAGCCAGAAGCCTGGGTGTTATATACCAGGTGGGCAACATGGACAGAATTAGCAGCAGAGGAAGCAGCAGCAGGAGATGTTGTCAGATGTCAAACATCCTGTCTTTAGTCAGAAGACCATGTCTGAAGGTGTGGGCCGCATTCCTTTCACTGGTAAAACATGATATTATTAGCACAGGACAGACACTCCCTCTGTTGCCAAACTCCCCACTATACCTCTAATAATATTTTCCCCCACCCGCTGTGATTATATCACTCACTCAGTCACAGGCATAAACAACATCTCTCAATTTTTTACCCTCACTTACTCTGTCTCTGAACATTGTTCATTGCTATCTGGGATTCCACATGCCATGGTGACAGAAGCAGACAGGTGCAACACACATGTTATTGAGCCCCCTTTGTTAGCTTAAACACCTGCACACCTGTTAACATATACACCTGCACACCTGTTAACATATACACCTGCACACCTGTTAACATATACACCTGCACACCTGTTAGCTTACACACCTGCACACCTGCTAGCTTACAAACCTGCACACCTGTTAGCGTACACACCAGCACATCTGGTAGTGTACAGACCTGCACAACTGTTAGCGTTCACACCTGCACACCTGTTAGATTACACACCTGCACACCTGGTACCGTATACACCTGTACACCTGTTAGATTACACACCTGCACACCTGGTACCGTATACACCTGCACACCTGTTAGCTTACACACCTGCACACCTGTTAGC